>VUJU01001024.1:28185-70975 GCA_009835225.1 Aphis craccivora | reverse complement strand
TTTTTTTTTTCCAATCGCGAGCTTTTTGCTTTTGTCGGTCAGCTTTATCGACTATTATGGTTTTGATAAGACAGCGCTCATCACCGTGATCTCGTCGTATAAAATGCACAATAATAAAAAAAGGTTACACGTTTACGAGGTACAACGCGTTAATATGCGTTTTCATATCATCTCAACATCGCATCCAACCGACGTTTGGATCAGAAATATTACAAATACAGTCATAATGTAACCTGATGAAAATCGTATATGTGATAATGAATTATTTCTCGTATCATAATGCATATATTATGCTTAATTAAATCAAATCCCAAAAGATTGTGCTAATAATTGAAGTAGATACAAATAATAACCAACGTGTACCTACTTACCTTCATAAAAGAACTTGATGTAGACCGACCTTGGTTATTTAATAATTAATTGATCTAAAATCACTATTATATTAAATATTTTAATATAGGTACAGTGTATAATTGAATTATTCAATACTAACATAATATAATATACATCAGAATTTCATAGAGGTTTATTGTTTTGTGTCTACCCTTAAAATCAATAAGCTGAATAAAAGAAAAACAAAAATATAGTTTTGTAATTAATAGATACTGGTCTTAAAATGTCTTATAACAAACACAAATAAGCACTTTTTTTAAAAGATTAAATCTTTCTATGTCAGTCTCTTAACACATAAATAATTATTTAATAGGATAATAATTACATCTTTCTCTGAGTAAATATAATTACATCATAATTAGCATTTAATTTTACTGCTATAGGTAATTAAGCTAAAAAAAATTGAATATTTACTTTCGTACTAATAATACTACATTTAAATAAATATTAAATAAATTACATACAAAACATGCATTTACTCCAAACGTTGTCTATGATTAAAGTTTTAAAATGTACTCATTATTTTATTACTAAACGTATACCTACTATACGCGTAACATTAACTGAGTTTGTCTGATAATATATTGTCGGAATTAATCAAAATATTAAAAATAAATCTAATAAAATATAAAACGTTTTTCTCTTGAACTATAAGGACGCTGAGATGCTTAATGTATAATAAAAAAAACTCATAATTATTCATACATGTCAGCTTCCAAAGACATTCATGTTTCAAATTATTGGATGTAGACCAGAACTTTTTAATAATGCATTACATCATTTTAAGATAGGTATGTAATAATAATATGTAGGTAGATAAAAAAAAAATTGAGTTCGTGGTTTAAAAAATAAGTCTGCCACGAAAATAGGTATAACGAAATCAGTTTGTCGTCTAACTCAATCAAAGTGACCAATGGCCGTGGTGTCTGTAACGGAATTTCGAATTGGATTGGTTACGGAAGCAAATAAATAAACCGACAATAGGGTGAATTGAAAATCACACCGATTTTCCGGTAGTACATAGTCCATACTCTATAACATAGAGATTAGAGTGTCGTAGAGTTCGATAAGAAACTCGTAAAAACTTCACCCACACGAACATTTTACCTGCACACTTTATGAGGATATAATAATATGTCAACTCCGCCGTAGTATATTGTTTCGAAACAATCTTTTATGATCGAACTACACACAGCCCAAGAGTTGGCGGTATTTGAAACGGTTTAGCGTAGGTACCCGTACTATATAATATATATCATATATGTATTATAAACTTTATGATATGACGTCTTTGAATACAATTACTTTACAATCTTTTGTACTTCAGTCTTTACACGCGATCGATACATCTTACATATAGTGACAACGGTGTTGTTTTTTTTTTCTTCTTGTCTCTTAGTAAAGCGGTTTGGCGGATTTTTCCTGTATACTGGGGTATTAAGACGTATCGTTTCGGAGGATAAATAAAAACTTGGTACCTTTGTTACCTATGTACAAATAACGTCGGCCACTCGTCCCTCTATAAATCATACATCCATCCATCACGCCATGACTTTGTATAGTATTATCTAAAATATCTTTTGGCGCACTGCAATTAATACATATGCGAGTAATAATCATAACTGTTCGCACAAGCGATACGGTGGAGTTATAATAAATTAATTTCTACAGTTGATTTAATCTTTGAGCGTATCAATAAACAGAGATAGTATATTTTGTTCTGTTTAATATGTAGTTATATGACATTATATATGAATGAATAAATGATTTTAAGTTTATAAAAAGGAAGAGATCTGTAGTTTTGAAAAAAAAATTCCAATACGTTTATGGTTTATAGATAAAAATTGATTAAATTAATTTGTCAAAAGTACATAACGACATGAAATAAATATTAATTATTTTTGAATTATACGGTGATAAATTAAAAATTAAATAACAATAAAAATAACAGTTTTTTTTTTTTAGACAATGATGGTTATAGTACGTACCTGTTAATTATACTAAGCGACTAAACATAATTACATAATATGTAATCGATAAATAAAAATACAGAAACATATCCAAGTAAACCCTTATCTTAATTTTGACGGATAAATTAACGGCTGGTACCGAATTGGTTCTCGTTTGAAAAAGGTATTTTATTAAGTTGAGGCGAATTGGTTGCCGTTTAATAACGCACATTTCGCTTCTCAATCGTATGCCATATGTAGGTACATAGGATATATACAATAAATCCATTATCCATGCAGCTATATTATATGTACGTATATATTTTCAGTCGTTATCCTAATTGATCGGTGTATCAGCGATAATTTACTAACTCTCCGACAATCTGTAACAATATAATAATCATGACCAAAAATTATAAGCACATTTATACTTAACAAGTTATATTTATACGTTTATACTTTATACTATCTAATTTGTATTTTATACCAAATTATTAAAAATAAAAATTGTAACTATTTTTCCTGAACTTAAACGGAAACCAATTCGGATAAACTTAATAAAATACATTTTTCAAACGGGAACCAATTCTGCCAAATGGGAACCAACTCGGTTACTCCCAAATTAACAATTGTACAGTTGAAATTTATATTAGCCCACGAATTTTTTCTCGAATTTGAACATGTTTGTGCAGCACAAATACCCATCGAATAATCGAATACATCTTGTAGCTATGTCGTATAAAATTAAATTATAGATAGCTAGCTTATAAAATGAAAATATATCCTCTGTTCAGCAGGTAGAAGACCATATAGGTTCTTACAACGCATACTAGTGATAATTACACATAATTTCTACTTTATATACATATTTAGAGGATAAAAATTAACTCTTCTTGTAATCTTTTATCGAAAAAGGTATTTTTTTATTTATTTATTTAATATCAAAAGTTTACATTGTTATCAATATCCAATAATTATCATTACTCATTAGGTTGTTAAGTAAAAATATATTGTATTAATGTTTATAAAATTAATTATTGTAAAATTAATCATCTTACACATTACAAACAAGCATAATGCTCAATAATTGTATTCATTTATTTCGTCAAAGGATATTGGTATTTTCGTATCTTAGGTTTGAAAATTATGTATTTATATAATTGTAAACGATTATGATTTCTTTTCAAAGCATAGTTAACCAAAAAACTCTCGATATTTCGGTAAGACAGACTATGACAGTCATTAGTAATGTCTTATATTTTTAGCAACTTTTTGAAGCCCAACGAACATTTCAATAATGTACTCCAGTAGACTCTTTGTTCAATTTAAAATATAATTACATATGTTTGGGGAGGACATTTTTATAATGTGAAATACTACTGAGGAAAAAAAACTTAAAAATACTAGTCATTATAAAATCAATAGCTTCCTCGCTTAACTCGAAACCTAAAGTACGTAGGAAATTAATCATCATACCGAAGGAGAGTTAAATTTATAACTCGTCCGGATTAAACACATGGCCATTAATTCCAGTAAACGATTAAACATTATTCTTCCAAATGAAAGTGGATTATGGAGAGATGTTATTACAATGCTACGTTTCGTTACAATGCCTATGCCGTATAATATCTTAATTTTGAATTACTTGCACGAGTGAACACTAATTATGAAATTAGCAATTTCAAAAACCAGATGTTAACGTTTTAATATCCAATTTTCCAATGAATATAAAATTAGACTTCCAAAACTTTTTATTTTATATGAAAATTAATTAATTATTTGTATTACACACACGATTGGTTTTAAGATCTAACGCATACACAAGACACAACACGTGTCAATAATTATTATTATATATTATCAATAAGATTTCAAAATCAAAATATATGTTTAATTACTTAAGTAAAAACTAAATTGAAGCTGAAAATCATTTTAACTTAAGTAAGAAAATTATATTAATAATGTACCCGTACATACCCAATATAATATCATATAATATACACATCATGACAATAATCAATATGCTTATATAAATATCAATTAGATGAGAATGCAAGTATGTATAAAAGCAACATATTTTTATAATTTATCACTATTATACTTTCAAATATTTATTTTGACCCATTATTTTTCAATTTCTTAATTCATTTTTATTTAATTATTTAAACTTGTAATAAAACTAATATGAATCATATACTGACATTTTAAGTTTAAAATTGTATAAAGAAAAACACCATGAAATCATTTTCATAATTTAAAAAAAACTTAAATTAATATTGAATAAAATACATTTGTTGATATTTTTTTTAGAGATTAAAGATAATAGTGGCATACTACAATACTAAGTAGGTACTTAAATGTACGAGATAAAATACAAAAGTGTATATTTGCTATTATTAATATATTTTACAATATGTAGGTATGGTATACACTCACAATTATTGTAACATAATATGTATTTTCATGATTTTGAAATATTTTATAAAGTTACAAAAATAAAAATAAAATTGTAATCTAATGTTTGATCAAAAACTATAATTTTATTTTGTATTTTTAAAATGATTTAATATGAATTAATACAAATTACGCACCATAATTTTTAGAGCATTTTGTAAGAAAAATAAATGTTACTAAAATATATATTAGCACCAAAGAATGTCTTACATGAATAGTTATCGCATTTGACTTCTGTGCATAATAAAAAAAGTTATGGTACACAACATAAATGGTTACGAACTAAAAAAAAAAAATAATAATAAAAAATAAACAAAAAAATAAAAATCTGTGTATGATTATTATTAACAACAATTATCATTATTATTAAATTTTTGACATGTGACGTATAAACAGTGCAGTAACAATTTGTCTATAAAATGTTTTTATTACTACATTTAAATAAACTTACACATTGACATCGTTGATTGTTTTGATGGCTTTCTGTGACATTTAAAATAATTTATGAGAAAATAACAGCAGTTTACATTATACAGTCTAAAATTAATATAGATATAATACAACACTTCTTGTAAATTTCTACCAAAAGTAATAGTAATAGATACCATGATATTTTTTAATAAACGTATGCATCGCCATTATGCAGATATAAATATATCAGAAATATAATTATTAGAATGCAGGTACGTATTTTAAATACTGCAATAAAGAAATGTATTTAAAATAATTAACAATAGGTACTAATATATTGAGTTTTTAATAATAAAATATTTAAAATTTATATTATCTAATTTATAAGAAACTTAATGATTTATTGAACAGTTTGTCTATTATCTAATAAAAAAATCACAGTCATGTAATGATAACAATAATACCTTTACAAAATTCTATTTTTTTTAATAAATATATTTAACTTATCTTTGTAAAAGTAAGTTTTAAATACAAACCCTTATTACTGTCTAATCAAATATAAAGTAAATAAAAAGAAAATAAGGTTCATGATTGTAACAAGACTTTTCCATTACATGACATAACGAAGTAAGTTGTAAGTAGGTATACTGAACGCAGATGTGAACCAATTCAATATATGGTCAAAATTGCATTATAACTCAAAATGAAACACTGTGAAAGTATCTTAAAATCAGTTCACATTTTTCTTTAAAAATACTAAAATAGTCCCAATATGTCTAAACAATTTACTGTGTTCTTAAATGTATATTGAATAATCATATCTATATATATATATATTATTGAAACTGATCAGTTTATCTTATTACATATGTTAAATAAAAAAAATACATTCAAAAATTTAAATTATATTTAAATTTATCTTTTATTTCAAATACGCGGTATACATGGAATTATGGAAATATGTTTTTTTAAATTATTTACAGTAAAAAAATAATGATTCTCCAATTTAAAAACATGAATAATGATTATTGGAAAACTGTATTTGCATATAAAACATATTAATCTAAAAATAATTTAAAAATTCATTTAAAAAAAAAAAATTTAAAAACCCAGTCATGTGTTTATAATGTATCTTCGTTAATCACTAAAAGTAAACTAAATTCCACAATACTGTTCATCTAAATATTGCATGCTTCATATTTATTACATTACTTAATAGTATGTTATGATTATATTACATTATATTTATGTTGAAATTAAGTATTGCATTTTACAGTATGAACTTAAATTAATTTAAAATTATTTGTTATAGAAACTCAAGATTTCTGATTTCTTTTTCTGCATTTAAAAATAGATCACAGTATGTTCTTTTTAAATATTCATATAAGTATTGACTTCATAATAAACTTAAGAAAAATATTATACAATATAATGTATATTATAAAGGATAAATATTTAATAAATATTACGAATATTGGTTATTAGATACTAATAATTTAGTTAGTCGTACTTCATCATATATAACATTTTATGAAAAATATCACAGTGATTTAATATGTATATTAAATTCATAATAAATTGATTCAAACTGTACAAGTACTTAAATAATAATAATTTTAGTACTTGATTCAATTTGTCTATCTAATGATGGAATATAAAATAATATAAAGTATAAATTATAAATATTAAGATCTTGATAACTCGATAGTACACATTCACAATCGTTTAAATTTTAAAACAAAAAATATGAACAACACTTATATATTTATACATTATTGCACAAATGTAGTCAAAACGGTTTAAAATTATGTGTAACAAAAATAAAGGAAAGATATTTAACTTTGGAAAATCTTAATGGATTAACTAAATTTGGGATATCTTTAAAATAACGAATTATCAAAAAACCAATTCTCTACAACTCAAATCTATCAAATGAATATAATCGGTATTTTAAAACAAAAAACTTATATATGTATCTATACTATAAAATCAAGTCTCGATTTTTTTGTCATGCATATAAATTCACACCGTTCAACATATCGTCATCCGTCACCAAATTGTTTACTATTCTACCTGACATTTGCTGTAGGTTTTAGAACCACTTTTATTAGGGAACATGTCCAATATTTTTACTTTTTCAGATTTTTACAGAAATATATTATTTGTGTCTAAACACACTATTTGGTGTGGAAGTGAAATATATGTAAGTGTTTTTATAGTAATAGTATGTGTATCTTTATTTCATTTATTTCGAAAAGGGAACATAATAAGTTACTCAAAATTAGTAAATAAATTAAATATAAAATGAAGAAAATTTAACAAAATTAAGTTGTGTCTCTCCAGTCTCCTGTAATATTTTAATTTCGACGTATATATATATTATATTATTTATTTGAAATTCAAATTTTACAGTGTGTTTAGATACAAATAACATAGGTATTTCTACAAAAATCTAAAAATGTCAAAATATTGAACATGTTCCCTAACAAATGTGTCACTAAAATCTCCAGCAAACTTTCCAGGATAACAGTAAAAAATTGGTGACGATACGTTGAACGATGTAGATTTGTATGCGTGATAAAAAATCGGGACTTGCTTTTATAGTATATTATATATTAAAATAATTTTTTAAAGCGTATCTATAGTTAATAATCGTCCACGACTCACCTCTGAATGTGTGTATAAAATCGACGATGAATTAATTATTATTGTAGACGTATATGAGATGTGAAAATGGCTCGATATAGTCGGTGCTTAGAGCGGTCCTGCGGGGTTTTAAGTATAGATTACTGCGTTCTAACTACGACTGACGTACTTAATCTTGAGACTCGAGTAGTTAAGATAGGTTTAAATGCATTCAATAATAATAATAGGTAACCAATAGAAAAGTAGTATAATAAATCAGTAGCACACTGATTGGCTGTATGATGCGAAGATCCACAGAATGCCATGCCCAATATTATTGTTTAATAGGTAATCCTTATTATTGTTACTCATTTAACGACGTTGTAATATTATTATACAATATATTTCCTATATGCAAAAATAATGATATTAATGTGAATAAAATAATTGTTTTTATTGTCTATAAGTATAATATATTTATGAAAATTTATAAACATCTTAAATTATTATTATCTTGCATAAGTATAAGGTAGGTATGTACACTTTATAGCATTTTATGATCGAAATAACTATAGGTAAGACAAAGAAACAGCCCCACAAACAACTATCTACGAGGTTGAAGCTCGTGGGTGACAGCTAGTATGACATATAATAAATGTTATTCAATCTTAACGGAAAATTTCAATAATCGTAAAATAAATAATTATTATAATTATTCTAGCAAAAATATGAAATATAATAAATAGGTATTTATTAAAAAATATACTAAAACAATCTATGTTAGATAAGCGATATAACAATTTTATGTTCTTCCTTTTTAGGTGTCAGTGATCTCCAAACTTCCCAAAAGGACCCGCCAATTGTTCATTAAAGAATCTGTTCATTTTGCCATAATAATTTAATAATAAAACAATGGTACATGTAATGTACTATTTTTCAATAAAATTAGGTAACTATAATAATATATATTATAGTTTTCTTCTCATTTTGTAGACATAATTTTTAAAAAATAAATAATGTTTTCTCAAATTCTATTAATACTCTTAACTCCTTTATTAAAAAATATTTTATTATTCTTACTCCTTTATATTTATATTTAATATGATTTATAGAAGATAGACAAATAAAACATAATATTAAATATTTCTTGGGGCTCCGTGAGAAAATACTGTTTAAAAATTATTCCACGGCTAAAAAAGTTTGGAAAACGCTGGTCTAAGTGATTTATACAATCATACGATACAATTTGTTTAGAAATATATAATAAATTATGAGTGATTTTTATTTTTTAGTTTAAAAATATTTATTTTCTCACACATGTTTAAACTTTTGAATAACCTTTAGTCGCATTTAATAAGTAGATGCGTACACAGCATTTTTCCAAAACGTCAAAGAACAAATATATTAAGATATCGAATAGTTTATCAACTTAAATAATACTATAGTTCAAAGTTAGATCTGAAGGAGGAAAAGTTTTTTTTTTTGTCCACTTAGAGTTTTTCAAGTTTAAATGGTTAAAATATTTAGAAAAATATTCATACAATATTTAAGATATAAATATAAACAGAAAAATAAACTATCAAAAAAAGTTACGATTAGATTAATTTTAAATAAACCTTTCACAGACATATTTGATTGAATTTCACAGTTGTCAACGTTTTGTAAAAACATATAAACGTATTAAAAGACTTAAGTTCTCTGATAATATCATACTAACACAGGTAAACATGCACAATGGTACAAATTATTTAGAATAACGCGTAATGAGTGAATTATTATACGTTAGTGCGCGCATTTCGCGTAAGCGAAACGTTTCGTAGTTGTGTAAACTGATTTTAATCGAAACGGTATGGCCCGGTGCTTTGTGAATTTATATCGCAGGACCCGGAGGAGAAGGAGACCGGCAACCGGGGCACCATCATCAGCAGGAGCAGCAGGAACAGGACAATGAACACCGTCCTGCGACTGACGCGCAACAGCTGGATGTGCCCAAACCGCCGGCACGCCGCCTGTCGCGGAGCACAATGTCACTGAAGATTGCACCTGATATACCGGCGAAACCGCCGAAATTCCAGTTTTTCCCATCGTCCCCGACCGCCGTGTGCATGAACATGCCTATGACCCCGGTCGCCGACCCGACCATCCCGAATGGCTTTTCGCCGCAACTTTACCAGGCGTACACGTCCAACAAAGCCACAGATTTTTTCTTCAAACAGCTGGAAGGTAAACGCTTTATTTATTTTTTATTATAATATTATTTCTTGATTTTATATCTGTGATGTCGTGGGTGCAAATTAACGACATGAAACGGTCGTGGTAGGTAATTGCTGATTGATAATTATAATCAACAGCACGACGCATAACGAACGAAACAGAGAGCCATTAAAGTTCGAAATGTGGTTAAATCGGGTTAGGTTAAGTCAAATGTCGATAAAGATTTATGTATCAAATATACACTTAAGAATGTGAAAGGGCGAGGTAATTAATTCTGTGTTTACACACGGCGAAATTCATATAATAATAATGTGCCTACAGTCGATCGTGTAGGTACTCGTGTATAATATGCGTTTCATGAATATTAATTTTATATAAATTAATATAAGGGTTTTTCATTGCGGTGGCGGTATTCGCCTTTTCACAAATTTATTTTTTAGCTTGGATACCTCTGCTCGTATAACACTGCGAGTACGGTAGGTAAAGCGGATATGACGTGATAGTATTATTTCTAGCAAATAAAAAAACCCGATTACCCACCGACGATGAATTACGAATTGCGTCAAACACAGTATTAATAATAAAAAATACCTAATGGCAATGGCTATTTTGTGTGCACCTCTAACTATATAAAAAAAAATTGTGCACTGCAAAAAAAAAACATTTTAATTTTTAGTGATCTTTATAATTTCATTATATACCATATATGCGTTTAAATATTAATATTTACAAAGTTATTTAATTCCAATTTTATAATAAAATTAAATATGATGTTCTATTTTCAGCATGATTATAACAGGTTTATACGATAAGTTAATTATCATGGCTAACTTTAAACATTTAAAATAAATATCGTATAATAGTCAAAAATTATACATTTATTAACACGTGTTTAAAAAATAATAATTTTGAGTATAATCTACCAAAAATAATGTATTTTAAAAATATATTAACATGGACTAATCCATAGTCACGATTTAGTTTGTATAGCTTAAACACTTAATTTGTATTTACTGTCTTACTTGGTAATCCTTACTATAATAGTTTACTAGAAGTCCTTAGATATACCCCTTTTATTACCATAGGTTTATTTGTATTGAACATTTTAAAATTACAAAACTACGTACCTATTACATTATATAGTTGAACGATATATTTTGTTCCAATAAAAAAAAAAAATTGATACTAATGATACATAATTAGAATAATATATACATTATACAATATATAATTTAACTAGGATCTAGTATTGGGTACTTAAAAAAAAAAAAAAAAACAAATATTTATAATTTATAACTATTTTTAACACGAAGAACTAATAAATATTAAATTCAAAGTACCTACTAATTGTCTTTAATTTTAAAAAGGATTCAAAGATATCGTCTCCACGGCCAAATCGAGATTAAGCTTTGGCGAACGAGCCGTTTTCTGGATGTACGATAAAATTAGAGAATGGTCTAGAATGTGGCTTACTCATTTCTTCCTACTCTTCATTGCTGCTGGTTATTGCGCAGCTGGAGCTCTAATATTTCAAGCAGTCGAAGGGTCGAAAGACCAAAACATAGTTCTCAAAGAGAGAGAACAGTTGGTTATAAATGTTGCCAATGTAAGTATTGATTCATTAGTAAGTTAATAATAAGCTATACGGCTGTACAATTATATGCTTTAAATATAATAACAAATACCAGTTGCTTAAATCGCGATAACGAGAATCATTTCAGTATAATGTTAAGTATTAATTTGAATACAAAAAAATGTTCAAAATTATTTAATGTTTTTTTATTTTCTACTATATTATAATATATTGTATAACTGTATTATACTTGCAATTACTTTTTGGTCGACGTAAGGTTATTCTGATGTCTTAGCTGTAGCATGTCGCGTGTAAAGGTGAAAATCGAATTTATTAAATTTTGTATACCATTATAATAACTGCCATCAAAATAATACACATTCTCTTGTTAGAAGTCCTCCTAAAAAAACATAAAATATTAATAAAACTTAAACATATATCAATGCACATATTATTATAATCTTGTTATTTAATAAATATGATAGTTAAGTATATATTAATAATTAATATACTTAACAAGCAAAATTAAATTATAATATAATTAAATATATAAATTTTTTGAGTCATTTTTCTTCAATATTCTGTAGTATTTTTAATGTATAGGTACTCTACAAATAAACTTTTATATACTATACAACTTAATAAAATATTACAAACCGGCTACAAGCCTACAAACATGAAGTGTATAAAAAAAATTAATCAATTAACAAAAGGGTGGTAGAGTAATATATTATATAAAAACGATAAATCAACTATCTAAAATTAATTTAACTGATAAATTTATCAAATTTATAAATTTCAAAATACAAAAGGCATTCCATATTAGATTTATATGACTGTATAGTACTTATACACAAACCCAAATAAAACATAAACAATACAAATAAAATATTAACATAACACTATTATAGAATATAGAGTCATTCAGTTTTATCTGTTAAAAATAAATAAAAATTTATGAATGCGTATTACTTACATATGTATTATACAATATAGGTAAAACAATGTACTTATATAAAAAGCTGTATCTAAAATTGTATACATAAACTATTTTATAAATTTCACATATTTCACTTTCAATGGCTTATAATTCTGTCTGCTGCCACCAACGAGTTAATATTAATGATTAAAACGTTGAATGGTGTACATGAATTTATGTTATTACAGGCTAAAAAAATAATTATATTTGAAAAAAAATAAACTAAAAATAACAAAAAAAAATAAGTAGTTACATGTAATATGTATATAAAAAATTTTCTGAAACAATGAAACCCATTTGAAAAGTAAATACTAAACAAAAATCTTTTAAACTTCAGTTAATAATTTAGTGATTATATTATAAATGCAATTAATGTGTGGTTTATTTTACTATTTTTTTTTAGCTGATGGAGAAAATCGTAAAAAAAAATGATTCAATATTTATAGAAACCGTAAATCTCATTCGAGATTATGAATCCTTTTTTGTGGAGAACAACAAACCAGAATGGAATTATTTAAACGCTGTATTTTATTGTGGCACTGTATTTACAACCATAGGTAAGTTTAAATAATACACTAGTACAAATGTTAGAACACATATTATATTGTGTACTTAAAACTTAAGACTGTTAAGATACTACATCAATGTATCATTGATATAATAAGTTCTACATTGTCCCCGATTCATTTGAAAAACGTTTATATCTACAACTACCTTACTACATAATATTATTAACCTAATAACCTAAAATGAAAAAATATCATGTGGGACACCTATTATTAGGTACCATTTTTGTAGCAAACATGTAATAAATACTTAAACAGCTATGGGTCAAAATCTAAAAATACATCAAAACTGTAATGTACTACCCGAGTGAAAAAAGATAAATTGCAAATTTTTAATCATTAAAATATATCCACATTAAATTTTTAACGTTATATGACATTAGACATTACCCATCCAATTGGTTTTAATTATATATCATACTTTGATGAAATATTATAATTTATAACACAAACAATTTCGTTGAATTATAAACGATAAATTCTCTCCACTTAATTATTGTACTAAGTAGAACATATTATAACCTTATTAAAATTTGTTCATTAAAGTGTAAGTCATTAGACTTTAAACCATTCCAAAGCAACCGTTGTTATAAAGGTAGCAGAAAATGGTAATATTTGAATTTCTAAATAATATTAATAAACAAATCATAACGAGAGTTTTCAAAATACTAAATAAATAATTAGTTAAGAATAAATAATAATATTAATTCTACAGAAACAAAAACAAAATAGAAATTAAGGTCATAAAATAAATTGTGTAAACTTGTTTGTAGCTTTTTAATAATGATAGTATCAATACTAAGCAATAAGCATATAGGTAAGTATTATACTTCAATCGATATTTCAGGCGAAAATGTGAAATAAATATAATCTACTTATTTTCTACAAAGCATTTACTTTTTTACAGCCGCATATATATTTTATTTATAACTATTAACTTTACATGTATCGTTATCAGTATAACATCAATGGTAGTTATCGTCATAATAATACATTAAACAAACCATAAACAAAAAGAAAAGATACAAAAATCTTTTAAAAACCAAAATAAAAAAAAATATTTTTCTAACATTAGTCTCAATTCTCAAAATGATTAATAATTTAAGGCGCTATTTAATTTGTTCATACATTCTATATAATATTATCAGTGTATCATAATTAAGTTGTACTATATTTATTTTTATTGGACATTAGTATTGAACAATAAAGACAATATGTATTAAATTAGACACCGAGAATATTATATTACATAATAAACATTTTTTTCCCTATATTTATGAAAACAATACTATAAAATAAAACTATAAAAGAATAATTTATCAATAATTCTTCATAGTTCATAGTATGTGCATAACATTGTATACTCTTCACTACAGCTAAATAGTTAAAATAATTCAAACACTATATTTGGCTTTAATGTATTAGAGTGAATATTGAATAATGTACAACACAATATTACATAATTTAAAACAATTAAATTATATTTAATTGATTTTAATTGGCAATCTGAAGGTCTAAATTTATTTGAATTTTAGAATAGCATGTCAAAATGATTATCTTATTAAATCCAATTCTACGTCATTTCGTTCTTATTTTTCATTTTTATTTGAAGCTATAATATTATATTTTTTATACTTTTAATTCAGTTAAACACAATTCAAAAAAAAAAAAAAAAATGGTTTCATTCTACAAACGCAACCTAGTGTATGTCAAATATTATTCTAATCTATTTAAGTTTGAGTTTTTTAGGTGAATAATAATTATCTATTTCATTATTAAAACTTAAAATGTATGAAACAAAAAAATAATTTTTAGTGAGAAAAAATAATTTTTTAAAACGATTAGTAATTTGTTATTTTATTTTTCAAAAGCTTTCGGCAATTTCTGAAAACAAAAGTTACCTACTGTTGTCAAATACTAAAATTTCTCAAAAAATTAATTTAATAAAATGTTGTATAATGTCATACAATTTCAAGAAAAGGAACGAATTGAAAATAAAATTAATTATTAATGGTAATATTATAGTGTATTCAAGTTGTCCAAGTCCAAATACAAAATATGTAAATGAATGGATTAAAGCACTATAAATATAAAACCAAAAATGTAAAAGAAATCGCCTTTCGTACCTAATACAAATGTTTTATGCATATAGCACAAATATATTTATGTTTGTGTTAAAACAAATAAACCACTTAACCACGTAAAAACAATGTCTTCGAATAGTATGAATTATCAACGAGGCACGCAAGTGTTGAATAATTTGTATCCGAAATGAATAGTTTTTAACAGGACCAGTTCGAGTTCGAGATAAACAATATGGACATGGAATTTTAGATGTATGTTGTATCTTTTGTTGTACGATGCGTTTGTTTCACTAAAATATTACTGAATAGTGTTCAATAGTTATTCAGAAGGTTCTCAATAAAGCTTATAAACAAAAATATTATCAACAAAGAATAACTACTTCTCGTATTTGTTTATATGTAATACCACGTAAAACATCTACTTTAGTGCTAAAATAATATTAATGTAATTCTCAATACTCTATCTTAACAACGGTGATCAACTCGCAATATTTACAAAACTATAAATACGCAGAACTTTAAAATAAATGCTTGCTACAAAGTACAACGTATTAGGTATACATTACAATGTATAAAAAATTCTAGTGGAATAATAGTTTATGTGTATAAAATTAAAATTTCAAATCAATTGCCTTATTTTAGTTCACGAAATGTTTAATCTTAAGTACTACTATTAAAATTTGCATTGATCACCAAATATGCGCTAAAATCATCAAACCTATTCACTAAAAAAAAAATCATAAAATTATAGTTATTTACCTTTATTTTTATATTGTAATATATTAATATTTATGAGTTAAAACGTTTCAAATTAAATATGTTGTTTAATTGTGAAACGATTTTGTCACTACTACCTACGTATAGATAGTAGCGATATCTCAATTATTTTACTAAGTTAAAATTAAAACATATAAATGCAATACAATTCTAGCTCTAATATATGGTGAAAAAGTAGGTATATTTTTTTTTGTGCGAGTACTGTAACACTGCCAATCGGGCAACGAGAAAAGTTATTTTTATGAAATTAGCTAATATGATCAAGGTGTGTGTACAAACGGGCTTTTACGGTATACGTGGTGTACAGCAATCATCTCCAATTCTCATTATATTAATACTTTTTGATACGAAGGATATTATCACTTATACTTGGATGTTTGTCTAGAAAGTAAATTTGAGAAGTCGGAATTTGATATTAATACGTTTTTGTTTCAAGATATATAGAATTTTACAATTACGTATTAATGTACGTTTTGATTTTTTTTTCCTTTCAATGCATATTATTGTAGCAAAAAATTGTTGGCTTTCACATTATTTGTTCTAAAACTTCAACAAACATGTTAGAAATCTATCAGATAAATCATTCTTTTTAAATATAAAATAAAAATACTAACACTTTTGATGTGATTCACATATAAATAGTCATAGTCAATATTTTTTTATAATTTTTTTTTTTTATGTATATGGTGAGAAAATATTAATTCTTATTTAAAAAAAAAATCGTTTTCTCCACTATTATCATTAATATTATATTGACTAGAAGATATTTATGTAATCACATTAGATATTTTATCGCGTATAGGATTATAGATGGCGTATATATATAAACATAATAAAAAAAATTATATTTTGCACTAATTCCCGAGCAGTGGTGATAACAGTGTTTACGACGACAAAAATCTAGCAGCAATGGAAGAAAGGCTAACAGTAGGCTGCGCGTGTGCTGGCCGCCGCTTTTCGGTTATATTTAACCAGGTTCTATTTATACACGGCCAGGCATTTCTCGGACTATGACACAGTTATAATGTTTTGTATATGATGTGCTGTGTCAGTACACCAACGCTGGAACGTACGGTGGTCAAGTTTTCGGTGGCGGTGGCGTTAGCGGTAACGACGACGAGTTTGACTTAAAAAAAACACATATACGATAACCTATTGTCACTATTACACCAAGTGAAATTCGTTTATAGTCAAAAAAATATCTTGATATCGATATTGTCACACCGAGTGATCCCGATCGCGAACGCCGCCTGACGATGAAGAAAAGCGACGATGACGACGACGAGAACAACGAGAGTTGTTACACTGATTACGAGACCGATGGGTTCTGGAGTTCGGAGAAAACACTCTTAGAATCTGTACAGGGAAAAGGTGCCGCGAGCACTACGACGACAACCCGAAGGAAGAAGAAAAAGAAGAAGGCCAAGGATCGTGGAGACGGTACTAAAAATAAGCTGGACGAGGCCGGGACAGGACTGAGACACCAATGGCGGTGTTTCCTGCAGGAACACGACGACGAATGGAAAAAGTTCTGGAACGTCGGACGAAAATGCTTTATTAACACGGTATAGTTAAACGTGGTATAGTCGTGTGATTGGTTAGGTTAGGAGGGGTGATGTGGTGGGGTGGGGGGATGTGCGTTGTTCAGACGGTGTCAAATAATCGATCGCGTTGGTAGTGATAACAGAGTTGTAACAATAGTAGGTCATAGCCCCAAGGTCCCTATGATGCGATTATTGTACTTATTAACGTTTTTCTTCGTGACTTTTCCCACCGACCAATTTACGAGCTTCAGTGCAGTGATAGAGCATAATATTATGTTGTGTGTAACTGGTTGAGCTGGGTTAGGTCTAAAGGCTTCCGAAAATCCGCAATATTATAGAAAGCATCTTTTTTTTCTCTCAGTGTGCAAGACTCTAACTGATGACTTCGTGTATTTTGGCTGTCGATACTTGGTACTTCAAAAAAACTCAATTTTGGATTGACTCGGTAATTTTATTTCTCGTTACATTACATTCCACTTATGATGACAAATTGGTTTTTTCGTGGATACAAATTTACCAAGAATTGATGCGCCACCACCACCACCATTTTTCGTTGCATTATAGCCAACAAATAATAAATATTTGTATTTATATATATATTATTAATACATCTTTCAAAATCGAACGAGTCAATTGCTCAGTTTTTCCGATCTTCTTCATAGTGGAAGTGGGAATCGATTATCAATCGTGTGTGGCTGCTACTACTACAAAAAAACTTCGTATCACGTCATATATTTCTTTCGAATTACGACCAAGTACTTTTCATGGTTCACACCAATTGCTACCCAGGTTTATCTTCGCATATATACGAATTGCGATCCTCGATCTTTTTGGATACCTATTAATTAAAAATATAAAAATTAACATTTGATTATTAACTTTGATTCTAATCCTCATTTATATACAAACCGTTTAGAGGTAAATTAAAAATATTTAAAAAATAATAATAATTATATTAAATTATTACTGGTTAACTTTTTTTGTTAACTCATAATTATCGCTATCAAACCGGTCAACGATAACGTTATAATATAATAGACGTTTCTTGAAATAATTAACATTAAAATAATATGTTATAATAACCTATACTGACCACTGTTAGAATTATCTAACGGGTGACGGCAACAATATTATTTATTATTTATATAACGTATAAGAACGATAGGCACGCGTATCTTGTGATGATAAAAAACATTAATCGGGTGCCGCAACTCGGTATTACACACCATTTTTTGTAGTTATTTCTGGGACGCAACCAACACGACGGAATCAACAACGTGGCCGATCGCGGGTTCAATTATAAATTAAGGGAAGTGGCGGGAGACAGGGAATGCCACCGCGAGTAAGTCTCTTAGGCCGAACACCTGCACTATCCGCGAGGGGAGGGGTTAAGGGGCTAAGGATAATGCAAACATATATAATACATGTATATAACCATTATGTACCGTAAATTCGTAAAAGACTGCAAGAGCACTGCAAAATAAAATCTTCTCATAACTCATAAGTCACCTTTTTTTTTTTTTTTTATTGATTTTACGACAATTTTATAACATATTAAAATTATTAGTCGTTAAATAAAAGTTGTATAAGCCTATTATAGGCTGTGTAACAAATAATTTTATTATTTCATCCGTCGTTATTTTTTCGCATACAATTTTTCGTTTCTCTTACGGTTAATAAAAAAAAAAATTGAACACATTAACTAAAATAGCGGGTGGGGAGAGTCGCAAGACCTTTCCCGACAACCCACTCGCTAGCGCTCTTGTACCTGACGCGGTCCATTGCTGGTGACCAATGCACAGGTGATACTGGTAGTCATGTGCGGCGTGGGAGGTGTGGTGTTCCGTTACACGGAAGGAGCGTTCGAGTCGTTCTACAAGTGCGGCGTGAAGCGGGTGAAGCGCGACTTCCTGGACGGACTTTGGACGGACAGCCGGCGGATGGGAGCGGACCAGTGGAAACAGACGGCTCGCCGGAAACTGGTCGAATTCGAGGAGCAGCTGCACGACGCTTTCGAGGCCGGCACGACCACGTACAGCGGCCGAAGCTCGTGGAGCTTCGTCAACTCGGCCATTTACTGTTTCACCGTGGTCACGACCATAGGTAATGCACGCATTTTGCGGTCCAGCTCACTACTGACGGGCTGTCGGTTCGGCGCGGGAGGAGTGATGTGTTTCTGTTTCGCAAATCGACCAAAGCTTATACTTGCAGCGTTCTACTCTATTATAGCCGCGTTTAATCGTCAAACGTCGATTTATCGACACCCCTTACCCCCGACCACCAACCACCCACGACGTGGTCCAATCCTCAATCCCGATTCGAATGTAAAACATAATATAGGATACGAGTAATACGACGTATTATATTATTGTATTACAGACCCTTTAATATAAAATCGGTGTTTTAGCTATATAAATTTAAATGCAATTATGATACCTATAGACTTATAATGGCCTATCACAATAAGATAAAATACAACAATTAATTAGTTTTATTTTAGTTTTCGTTTTTTTAATTGGTCATTGTAGTCTCAGTGATTCAAAACAGAATATTTCCCATAGTGATGTTAATGATCTGCAAACTAATTTATACCACAATCAGCATTAGTGTGTGTACAGAGAGAGGTTTGAGATGAGGATTTGTAAATAGAGGCGGAGCTGAGACGTGTCGACTTGATGGTTTTTTGTAATTCAATCAAGCTTTTTAAAGTTTATAGTCACGCAGCAAAACTTTATACCCTCACGTCCTCCAATGGTAATATTTTCCATCCAGCGAATTAATTGAAAAAGAAATGCGTTTTGCAGATATGACGTAAATTTTGATCACACGATTATATTAAGATGACCGGGTAACATGGTTCTTTTTTACGGCCTTATCCCACGTGTTTCTAATATACACCGTGATGGCTGCTGGTATAATGATCGTATAACATTATATACGTGCCATATATATTATATTATGAGGTCTCAAAAACGTTTGACTACATTTTAACAGTGCAATAAACACAGTTCACCTGTGGTCTTATCACACCGAAACTTAATCATATTTATCACGAACACTTTAAAATATTGCTATTTTTCCGTTAAAGTTTCACCCTAAATAGCGCAACGTGAGATATATTTCACAGAGGAAATATAATACTAGTAAAACACGATATATCATTTTTTGTGATTTTTATAAAACCTGTGAGTTACTTTTAATCTGATAATATTTTCAATATAATTGTAGTATTTTGGATAATATTGTCGTGTTTACTGTATACAAATATTCGGAATATTATCTAAAAATTAAAAATCGTTATCAACAAATTGTCAATGTAATAAAATACTTTTGATAGGTACTTAAAAAATATAATTTTTCTTTTAATATCTTTCCTGTAGTAAGTAAGATTAAAATAAAAATATTTTAAAGTCATTATTCTCACAGTTATATCAATAATGCTAGGTATACAATAAGATAATTCAGTAATTAGAACTCATAAGTATTTATATTAAATTTACGTACCTATATATAAATATTGTTAATTACACCAAAAATAGAATTAGCTATTTGGTTAAATTATCATAATGTTACTACGGTGGTAGACAAATGATTGGTGTTTGATGTTTGGACAAGAAGAGTGATGCGATGGTAAAGTTATAATTTTATCTCGGCGCCCATTTTCCACATATAATAAATATTCACTAGGCTCCCTTAGTCTAAACTTTAAACGGTTCATAAATCAATCTGATCTAACTCTCTCACTCTCTCGGTATAAAATATTATTGCTGCTGCTAAAATTCTAGTCTTTTGATATTGGTTCTTCCGGCGACTAGACCGGACGCAATGTATTTACAGTTTACACCCAAAAATTCATTCCATCGATCGATGAACAAAATTATAAATATGCACAACAACAATAACAAAACAACACTATACATAACGCTGATTACACTCAAAACACAATATTCATACCTTCGTAGAAAATCAGAATAAATTATAATTTATAATATTATTATGTCCTGTGACTAATAATAGAAATCTTCTAGTTGAATCGATTCCATTATGTCTCGTATTACTAACTTTATCCATTATGCCGGTTGATATCCGTTATAGATTCGCTAGTGTAATGGTAATTCATTGTTGTGCATAACTAAAGAATCTAAACATCCCTCAGGTAAAATGCGTATTGGACGGTATTAAATATTATTAATATTACATTAGCCCGGTAAATACATCTCGAATGAAACAAATAAGAAATAATAACAAATATATACCTTGAATAGTTATCCCATTGTTACTCCATGTATAGGTATTTAAAATGTACACTGCATAGTGCATAGTAGTGTTCATTTTTGTTTGACCTACAATACGTATTTAACATATGTAAAGTACGCATTTTCTAATGAAAATTCCGTTATATACACACGAATACACTATGTACGCGTAATTATATAAAATTAATTACATGCATATTTCAACAAATTACTTTCTTATTGTACACACGTGTACATTATTAAATATGTGTTCAAATTTCTAAACTACTAAAACATTTTACCAACTAATAGAACACACGAGTAGATTTAATTAAATGAGCTAAGTACAAGTTATACTTACAGTTTTAAAATTAAATTTATCAAAATTGAATACACTTATTAGATCAGTTGATATACATAAAATATAATAGTTGACACATGAATAATTACATATAATTTCGGATCAAACGAATTATCATTTATAATTTCTTTAAAAATAAAACTTGAAAATATTATCGACAGGCAATACAAATGCCTGTGGTTGTTAATATGATGCTATTATTATTCTTAACATAATATTAAGTTCCTGGATAACACAGTAAACGTATACATAATATCTATCTTCAACACGCTGTACGTAAACGTAGTAAATTATCGATGAGCAATTAGAAAACAATTAAATACTTACCAATTGTATTTCTAGTTAGTATTGATATATAATCATTTATCTAAATTAAATTAAAATATTATTTATAAGAACCTGCTACTTGAGTATTAAATGAACTAATAAATTAATATAATCATTAATTTTGATTCAAACACCGCTTTTATATCAATAAAAATTTGAAAAAAAAATACATTTTATATTAAATAATAATATATTATAATAATAATTGTATATTTTATAAAATATAAAACTTAATCAAGACAAATGCAAATAGCAAATCTAGTATAAAATATTTCATTATATTATATTGTGCTAGATTACCATATTATTTTTATTTTTCAAGATATAAAAATAGCAAAATAAAATCATTATTTTTTATTTTTATTTTACATGGGTACGCATTACAAATGTACCGATTAATTATTTTAAATTTTAACAGTAAATACTATTTTAAAATATATTACATTTTTTTCTTAATCCTTCGTTTTGATAATAAGTCTTATTAATAAGACTAACTGTTCTGCAATATCCAATACCTATTTATTTGAAAAGTGTACTGATAACAAAATTAAAAATTTAGTAAGTTATCAAAATTTATTTAAAATATTAAAACTGATTATATCGTATTATGACTGTACTTGAAATTATCAAAAAATAATTTTGTTTAAACGTAAAACTGTTTGTAATTTTTTAGATAAAGAATGTTCGTTGTTCAAAAAATTAAAATTATATGTAATATTAAAATCAAAATTAAATAATTAAATTATAACATGTGCGGTGTAAAAATTAATAACGTTAATCGAATACGAATATGTTTTGCTAAAATCACTTATCTATTAATCTAAGTCAAATAATATTTTGCCTATGTCATACTTATATTATGATTCCGTGAAAAATTGAAAATATATAATATATATTTGTTGAAAAACACATACAAATTCTACGTAATCGGTTATAGTATGAGTAATACATTGAGTATATGACACAAGTTGTATTTTTTTGGTTACTTGTGAAGTGCTTTCAAGAAATTATAAAAATATACCTGTTTTATAGTTTCATAATCTACATTTCTTTAAATACACGTATTTATATTATTTATTGTCAAGGTCAGTCTAAAGGCTATGCAAATATGCAAACTGACGCTTGACACAGAATCCTGCATATTTAAAAGTCCCTTAGTCGGTGTAAATCAAGGGGGCGTGTATTGCTTTAGGTGTATATTTTTTAAATAATTATTACTAATACCAGTTAATTTCCTAGTTAGTTGTTTATAATTATAATGCCGTATTTTAAATATATTATATAATAATTATATGTTGGTATAATTACATTATAATGTATTTAATAATCGACTAGAACGAATTTTTTTCGTGCATTAATCCATTCATTCAGATTTATTGACGAACATAAAATCTCACCGTCACTGAAGCCTCAAAGTAACACCTTGAATGATCTAAACATGCCAGTACTCCACTAAATAAGCCTTGCAATAATATTTTTGAAATAGCACAGATATTCACCAAGCCGGCCCTTATAGTAATCTACATTGAAAGTTGTAAACATTTTTGTTTTTTGTTGTTTTTTTTTTTCATTGCTTATTAGGTTTTATATTAATTTATTATTTGTTCATACCTTGTAAAAAATACTGCAGACAACCAGGCGCAGTTCTTATAAATTAGATAACTCACGATGGAATGTCGTTATTTCAGGTTACGGCCATATATCTCCGTCGACGAATACTGGACGATTGATTACCATTGTGTACGCAATATTTGGCATACCGATATTCCTTATATTGTTGGCCGATTTTGGTAAAATGTTCACCAGAGGCATTAAATTTCTCTGGGCGTTCGTCCGGCGTCTATACTACACCGGCAGCTGTCGAAAAGTTCGCAGAACTGCGCCAGTTCAAGTAAGTTAAAATAATTTCCATGACCATAATAAACCTTAAACTCTACGAACCGTATAGCGTACAATAATGCTATCACTTATGAATGACTTGTGGATTTAGACTATGCGAATTTCAAGCCTTAGTTCGTTCATAAATGACACGCATGGCTAATAAACTATTTGATTTCAAAATATTTTCTATATTTTAGCAAGAATAATGCGTGCAATACTGTAAGTGTAAGACCGATGTGAAATGTATATTATTTGTTATTAATTAATAATACCTTTGTGCGTTTTATAAATATATTATTACGTTAATTACCTTATATCACATGCCCTTGAATGCAGTCAACATATTATAATATCTACTTACTGTTTCACATTATAAAATTACCAATTACTTTATTCCATAATTTTATTCCGTCCTATAGAATAGTAATTAAAAATAATATATCTAGAAATTAAACATTTTTTTTTTTTGTGATAATAATATATATATAAGTTGTATATTATACTAACAGTATTTGCCCATGAACATGTGAACAAAATCATGTATTAGTTTCAAAATAACAGTACATTCTATAAAATAAGAACACAGACAACAATATAACTTTTTATGTTCACTACCGGTATTACCTACTTAGTAAATAGGAAGTTGTTATCAATCAGTGTAAGAGATGTAAATTAAACTATTATTTATTTAACTTACTTAAATTTATATTATGCTAATATTTTACAAGTTTAAACTTTAGATGAAATAAATGTATTAAAATACCTATATAATATGTAAATATTTCTATACACATAAATACAAGTACAGTATCGGTGTGTGAGTGTATAGGTACCTACTTTTAACGTATTATTAATTTAAAACACAATATTTAAAAAAAATTAAATTAAAATATGCCGAATGTATAATATTTTTTAACAAGTATATTCATTAATCACCTATGCTTTTCTTGATCTTATACTGTGTACTATGTACTATATAGATATAAAAATTATTAATTCATTAAAATATCCATTCAACTATCAAATATTTCATATTTTTGAACGTCAAAAGCACACACGTAGATACACCTGTTTACTCAATTTGTCAGTTTATGTTGATTTGATACAACGATACGTATAATAATAGCTAAAACCCACTTATTAAAATTTAAAGTAAAATAACAAGTGGGAATAATAACCCACAACACAAACACTCGTGCCATATTATAAAATTATACAAAAGCTACTGTTCTTTTTTTTAAAAAAGAGTAGCATTTAAAAATTAAAACGAAGGTTCAAAATGTACAAAAACAAACTATTTAACTCGTTTAACAAAAAAAAAGTATTTTTTTTTTCTCTTATCTACAGTAACCACATTAAAATAAGAGATCGAGGGTATCATTTGATTTGATAGGTCATTGCATTTCAAAAGTGGTAGTAATTAATTTAAAGCTATAATGGACGTTGAATTAATTAAAAAGACCGGCAGTAACGGCGTTAATGTTTCGTTTCGTATTTCTATTGACCGGAGGAAAACATGTGAACAGTAATACAACGAAGACAATTATATTGTTTGTGTTTCCATAAAATATACAAAATAACTTTTAAAAGCTTTTAGAAATCGATTACTTCATAAGCTCCGACTTTAAGCATTGAAATCTAATTATTATTGATTTTAAATTAAGTTGGTACAGTGTGTTCGATATTATGCTGTTTACCAAACACGCAGACATTAAATACTATTTAAACGCTTATTGAAATCAAAGCCACATTAAAATAAAAAATTTTTTTCAAAATCAAGTATAATATTATAATTTTTACTATCGAATATATTGTAGAAATGTTTCGTTATGTTTTATGTCGGATAATTGAGGATTAGAAAAATATTTATCTAAATCCTATCCTCGTCCAGTCGTAATATTTTTACAACTATTTAAAATTATGATTAACTTTACTTGCAGGAATTAATACTTTATTTTAAATATTAAACTTACTTTAAATTAATTTTAAAGCCAAATCAAGCCAGTGTAGTAGCCGAGAGACAAGTGAAATGATGATAAGCTGCAGATGTCATTTTTCACATTTCTCGTGTGTATCTACTCGCTTTAAGTCACTTTTAACCATATCTGAATCAAAATGTTATAACATATTTTATGCAATATAAAAAAGTAATGTTTTATGTATCAATACTCAGGGAATTCACCCTAATCCTATATATAAAACAGTTTCCCAGTATTTTATTCCTACAAAATATTGTAACAAAACCCAACGCTTACTTTTTTTTTCAGGAAGTCATGAAAGGCGTCCAGATGATGTACGACATTACCAAATTCCGGAGGCCAAGCAACATGTTCGGCGGGGTTCCGGACGGCCAGTCCGGATTTCCTCCTACATCTCCCAGCACGCCAGCCCTCAGCGTGTACACCATCGACGACGAGTTCAATTTACCAGTCTCGGTGGCATTTGTCATGCTGGTAGTGTACATCGTCATTGGGGCCATCGTGTTCTGTTTTGAGGAGGGATGGGGATTTTTTGAGTCTTTCTATTTTGTCTTCATATCCATGTCGACGATCGGATTCGGAGATTTCGTACCCAAGGTACGACGATGACCGTTTGATTAAGAATATTAAATTTATTACTTCTGATATTCTCTATAGTCTATAACATGATTTTTATATAAAATAGTTGTTATTGAATATCATAAAAAAATGGTTAAAAATTAATTTATTTGAAAAAAAAAATTGAGTACACTGCTCATACAAAAAATTAAATCACGAATTGTTCATTACAATTCAATATTTTGATAGCAATATAGCATATTTTTAATTATTTCGTGACCATTAATAAAAATATTTGTTTCACAGAACCAACTCGTGATGATTGTGTCTATCGTATACTTGGTTTTTGGACTCGCTTTGACATCTATGTGCATAAACGTTGTACAGGTAAAACTTGACTATTTCGTTTTTTTTTTTTTTATATATACTGAGTTTTATTTAAAAAATATTGATATTAAAATATTAGAGTGCTCGGCCGTTATGAAAAAATACTCGGAGAATTTATTACCCGTACAGAAATATTTATCCCTTGTCCATCCGGTCACTTGCGAATTTATATACGAACGGTCGTTAAAATTTTAGGAAACAAAAACCTAACAAACCTATTTTTAATCATATCCATCCGAGGCTCCGAGCCATATTATTTTAATAATACATTATTATTCATACTCCTCCATTCCTTGCGCAATTATAAGTAACTATATATAATATATTATTTTACATACACGGAACCATTCCCGAGCCGAATTTCACATTTGGTATATATTTTTTTTTTTTAACAATTAATATTTATGCATGTGATTAAGACGAATACACTCAATCTATTATAACAAAATTTGTGACGGATTCGACCTATTATTCTTTCAACGAGATATAGGGTTTTTCCCACGAGGTCGTTTTTATCAACGGACATGGTGTGCTCTTTATTACGCCTAGCTTATGAATATATGCAAGTTTCCGGGTGTCCCGAGTCCCGACCGTCGCTGGATTATTAATCGTACAGTATATATATATATATATATATATATAATATTACATATATTTGGGGTACCTACGGCGCAAGAGGATTTCGGTTCCTGTAAATGTGTACGTTGCATTATTAATTAAACAGTAGGTACGCGTGGCATAACGATATTTCCTACCCACGGAATGCGAAATCCAAAGGATAAACCTTCTAGCCGTTGTTATTATTTATTTTGGACGCACCGCAAAGCGCACGTACCGCTACCCAACATTTTTAATGTAAGACACTTGTATTTACCGACAATGTTTGTGCTTTCAGCTTTAAGATGATAAAAGAAAGAAGTGATTTCTATATAGTATTTGAAACAGACTAATGTGTGACTTAATTTCAAATGTGTTTGATAGAATATTTAATTTAAACTGTTTATTTAATCGTTGAGACGTTGCGTGATAAGTTTTTTTAGAGTTTTACATTTTATAAATTAATAAAAATAAGCAATAGTGGTCGATCAAACATTATAATTATATTTATAGTTTAAAGTGATAAGCATTATAGTATTGAAAACATTATTTTTAGATGGGCATAGTCATTGGAGCCAAATAATTGAACTAGTGCCCCGTCAAAAAATAATAAAAAAAATCTTTACGTATACAAAATATTTTATACGATTTCGCGTTTATATTATATTTCAGGAAAAATTGCAGAATTCATTTAGACAAGCGACGACCAAAATAAGCGCAACAATTGGTCTTGGGTTACCAAGGACAGATAATAACGAGCCAACGCCTTTCGTAGGGGACGACATGACAACCATCAACGCAGATGACATGATGACAACCATCGATGCGGACGCAGTTACCGATAACGACGACGACTGATTTTCTTTTTTTCATTTCAACGATGTACGATAACCAAGTACAAATTATATTATTATACGAGATGCAGGTTTCGAGGTTGCTATGTTATATATATATACAATAGATAATAATAATAACGCAATCTTCGGAGTCCGTAAAAATGGAAAAATAATAATTGTATATACATGATCAATATAAAATCGGTCAGTTTTTTTCTTTTCTTTTTTTCTGTGTTCTTTATTTTATTATGTACGACCTGTCCCGTTTGTTGTCAACACGCTGATGCACTATGAATAACTATACTCAACGTATGTGCATACAAAAATGCATTTTTGCACTTTACGAATTCATAAAACGTATCTACAAACTTCAAACATACTACCAAATTTCTAACATACACGTGAAAAATAATAAAAATCATAAGCAAGACATACAAAGCAAAACAAAAATTATAAAATACACGTTTTACTGTTTTAGAGTTAATTATTCTTCAGTGAAATATAAACATTTAAAATTCCTAGCAACACACAGTTTTTATTCTCCCTGAAAAGTTGAGAAAACAGATTGACCATGATGGTTCTTAGACAACGATTTATTAACGTAGCAATGGTATGGCAATATATCAATAAATTTCTTGTCAGCGGTTGCTATAACCACCATAACATTTTCAAAAAAAGGTCGTCATTCAAACCTACACAGTTTTCCAAAAATCAAACCGTTTAATACAGCATACACTGATATGTTTTAATAACCCACACATTTATCTAAAATAACATTTTGGTTTAAAGCACACACAAGTTTTCGTATTTAGTCAAAATTACAAAATCATAAGCAATAAAATTAATTTAGTAGAATATTTGAAAACATTATGTTGTAAATGTAAATGTATTCCAATTTAATTCATATATCTACTACAAATATACTTTATTATATCTTATTACCTACATATATATTGAATTATTTTTAAATGCAACTATTTGTAATTAACATTAAAATTATAAAATTGCATTCATTGAATTATTTATTTATTATACAACAAATATATTTTGTATATTATTCAGTATTTTTCACATTTTCTTTAGATATACTTACAGTTTTATAGATCTTAATCAAATTAAAAATAATCAATTAATTATATTAAATAAATTAATATTGATTGTGATCGGTCATAGTTTATTTTGAACTCAAATTGTATAGGTACTTACTAAAGCCAAAACAATAACACATTTATATTCAAAATATGTCTAATAATTATAAACTCAAAATTCTACAAGAAAACATTTTTAATCTATAAATTGTGATCAAAAATAGTTTGAAAGCTAAATAACAACAACTATTATGATTTATCAATATATGCATAATACCTATTTACTATTTAAAAACATACGACTAAAGTGAAATAATAAATATTAGGTAAGTACTATCATCATAAAAATTAAAATTAGGTAAATAAAATATGTATGTTGAAAATAAGTAATGCGTTAATGTGTTAATGTAAATACCTAGCTAATTGCTATACGTTAAACTATTAAAAGAACTTTAATAAGAACCCCTACTATTCTAAATCAATTAATATCTTACCTGGATGACATAAAAAAGCTTACTGTTATCTTTATGCTAATAGAATTTTCGAAAACTCGATGGTAGATGCATTTTTTTGTTAGGAAATATTATTTGAAAAATAACATAATAACTTTCTGACGTCCGGCTAACTTTTATTTTTATAACATTTAAAATGTTCATAATTTATGAGATGTGAATATTATGGGCATCTTATTTTGTTAAGTTCACTTTATTTTTGTACTTAAAACAATTTAGTCAGAGTTTCATTGAAATTTATTAGGTAGATATACAGTAAATTCATTTTATAACTAATTACGCTGTTTTCACTTGTATTATATTAGTATATAAAAATAGCATACATCTTATAGCTTAATAAATATATTATTATATATAATAGATCTACTTGAGGATAAGGAAATTAATTTAACATTGGTAATAATAATATAATTTTATTATCATCATATATTTAATTGTATTTGGAATTTTTCTGTCGGATAAAACAAGATGAATTGAAGTACACACAACCATTTTATCTCAAGTTAAATTGCGTCCCAGGCTTAAATAACTATCGGTTACCATAATATTATTAATATAATGATAATGACATATCACAAGGATAATGGTTGTTTATTTTTATCTTTACTACAAAAAAAAAAATCATTGGCTGTTTAAAATTCTGAGTGAAATGATAAATATATTATTATTGGTATTTCAATAATGTACCTGCAATTTACATATTATTTCTCTTCCGAATGTCATAAACTCATACGAGTAAACTTTGGAGCAGTAAAAAATTCTTTGATTTTCTACTTCGAAGGTGGTTGGGTGATATCTAGTAAAAAATTGGATCTAGTTAGTACTCTAGACTTTAGAGAGGTCGACAACTATAATTTCTAAGTAATTTTCAAACAACTGGGAAAAACATAAAAAATAAAATGAAAATAAAAAATGGGAATTTTTAAGCAAAACTAGTTTTGTTGTTTGTCAAAAACGAATAACTATTTATTGTAGTAACTTGAAATAATAACAGGATAGTTATTTTCAAATTTGGCATTTACAAATAATTGTCATACTATGTATTTTGGCAGTTTGGCACCCCTTTGTATAAGTTATTTTAATTCCACAACATTTGTTTATGTTACTCCAAAAAGTATTAGTCATAGAAACTTAAAATAGTGCACTTTAACTTTAATTATCATTTCTATATTTAATAAAATAATCAAAAAAAATTAATTAATTTTAAGATGTTTAAAAACATTTTAAATTTTAAGTATAAGTTTTTTACAGTGTTGATAAAAATATTTAGGCTCTATAAAAAAGCTTAGAGGTCTAATGCAAGATCCCACATACGTTTTTCTTATAGCTATATAAAAATATTTTTGATACATAATCCCAATTTTTATTTTTATGTTTGCATTTTGAAGATATTGGATATTTAAACAAAAAATGATGATTTTTAGTTATTTTGTTGTAATTCAAAAATATAATACTCGAGGAAAATTAAAACTTTTACCTCATATATTATTATGTAATACTACTATACACAACGGATAATTTGAAAATATTTTAATTAATTTTAAAATTTTAAGCTATTGCTTAAACTATACTCAGAACCTAATTACAACAGTTAATATTGACTCAAAATGTAATATATTATATTACACCAAAATATTAATTGTTAATTAATAATATAATTAACACAGTTTTCAAGAAAATTTAATTCAACCTGGGTACTGAATTACTAATAGTGAAATAAATTGCTATAATAGCAATACAATTATATATAATACTTTATTATTAGTAATATAGGTGATGGACATCTTCTATAACAGAATAATTTTTCATATGCAATAATTTATTATTGAATTTAATTTCCATACTGATTTACTCAACGATGAGTTACAATCAACGCCTTCTAACTGTCTAATAAAATAGTTATCTACTTTCTGCTTTTTATCTTTAATTTATAAGAATCAAAATTCATCTCTTTTAAAAAAAATTATAATCATCAATGTATGCAATATAATTTAGGTACCTTTTTTTCAGTTATTCGCAATATCGTAAAGTCAGTACTACGATTACCTAGTATTCTAATTCATCGTTATGAACCCTAATAATATTAATTTTATAAAAATAGAATTTTATTATGAAATCTATCATTTTTAGCACGAAACTTTTCAAAATGTTTTAAAATGTATTTTATATACTATTGGTAATATATTTAATTAAATAGGGATGAAAAATAGAAGTGTCTCTAATACTCTACAAACAGAAAAAAATTATTCGATAAAAAATGTAATTGGATTATAGTACCAATCACAATTTATTATTTTACTACAAAATTAGAGTTACCTTTATATATTATTTTACAACATTTAGTCTATTTGTCTAATAATAAGAAAATAATAATTAATCAATCGCAGTTATCTATTAGTACCCCAACTACATATTTAGATTCTGAACGGAGTGATGAATGTATTGATTTTACAATGATGTGTGTTATTTTTATTTTATTATTTTTTTTTATTTTTTATCTGGCACCACGTTTTGGAGCAGTAAAAGTGCTTCGATTTTAAAAAGTCATCCTTGTTTCTGATAGGAAAGTGAATCTAGTTGGTACTTTGGGGGGTCAAAACTCAAAAGTAAAAAATTTCCAATAGTTTTTAAAAACGTCAGGAAAACCCCTAAAAAAGTAACAGAAAAACAGGAATTTTTACGCAAAACCAGTTTTAGACAAAATCGATTTTTTTATATGGTTGTAATTCAAAAAATAATCACTGTAAATACTTGAAATTTTCACCAAATATTTATGTCAGTATTATATATATACAGTTAAATTTTTACTTTTTTTGAGTTATTTATAGACCATAGAAATTTTCGATTTTTATGAGAATTTTTTTTTGAAGTGTCGATAAAAAAATTTTGGATAACCAAAAAATTTTGAAAATTTAATACAAGGTTCTTTTGAGTTTTTCTTATTGTAGCTAAAAAAAAATTAAAAATCGTTTGTCACAATTTTTTTTTTGATAAGCGTTTATAGTTCAAATTTTTACGAAATCTGTCGAATTTGCATGTAATTTTGAAGTTGAAAAATCATAAAAAATTTTTTGTTTATAACTAAAGATTAAAAATACAACACTAAATTTTCCATAAGTTTTCCTTCAAGTAGTAATAGAGAAAACTTAAGTATCATTATTATTTTAAGTGAGTTTGAATTTTAAATTTTTACGAAAAAGCGTAACGATAACGATTTTAAATATTTATTATTATTCAAAACGTATAAGTCGTAGATACTTGAAAATTTTACCAGTAATTTTGATTGGCATTTTCTTTACATGATTTAATTTTCAAAATATTTTAATTTTTTTTGAGATATTAATAGACGACTGAAATTCGGCCCAATCAAAATACTTGAAAATTTAATACAAAGTTCCTCACAAGCCTATTTATTCTTATAGTGATTAAAAAATAATAAGAATAAATAGGCACAATTTTTTTTTATTAGCATTTGAAGTTCAAATATTGACAAAAATTCGTTAAAACTATGAATATTTGCAAATGATTTTGTAGGTATAATTCATAAAAATGTTTGTATAAGTAACTAAGAGTTAAAAATTTAATACGAGATTTTCCATAAGTTTAGCTTATAATAATTATAAAAGAACTTACATTCTGGTATATTCAGGCCATTAAAACATAAACCACATTCTTCACCAACCATTCGAAATTATATTCTAGGCTGACAAATCATTTCCGTTCAGAATCGTTTTTCGTATACAATGATACCTATCATTGGATTCAAATTTAACACTCCTATAATATACATAATAACGATCTATACGGCATCTAATGTACAGCAGAGCGGTACCCACTTAGGTACCCACTTTTTTTTCTGTTAGATTGCCAAGAATACTATAAATACTTATAACTGGTTTGTCTACAAAAAATTTACCACAGTTTTCTTAAACCATAGTACCTATTTGTATTTCCAACAGTCTTAACATAAACATAATACAGACAACCTATAGATACTATTCTGAAGTTACAGTTAGATTAGGTTCAAGTAAACAAAATTAACTAAGTAAACTATATACTTATATATATTATATATATAAATTATATTTATACATAAATATAATACTTAATGTATCAAATATTGGTTAATATGTTTTTAAATGTTTAAATAAATGTACCAAGATAACGTTAAATTGTCATAAACTAATATATTCAGTAAATTATAATTATAATTTATAAGTATATAATATTGTTGATTTTATGGATACAGACATATTTAAGTTAAGGTTTAGTTACTACTAGTTATTTGTAATACCTCATATTTATAATCGTAAAGATACTAAGTATAAGTGATGAAAAAGTTTCATCAAAAATAATTCCCCAGAATTAATAAAGTATATAATTTTACTAATTTTTGATGACCATAGGTTCAAATTTTAATTTTAATTTCAACTTAAAACATAACGATGAGTTAAATCTAAATAATATAACATTGTAATAAGTCATAAAAATCGATGAAATAAAAATTAATATTTTCAGATAGCCTAAACCTCACAACATACCAAGACAGCTATACAGACAACAAATTCTAAGGATAAATTATACAAATCTAACTCATTCTTAAATGAAAACCGAAGAATTACAAAACTGTACCAGCTGCGAAGTTTCAATGAACCTTTTTTTTTAAATAATACATTTTTAAAATATCCAACATACTTTGTGCCATGTACTCGAAAGGTACCTAATCTAACCTAACCAAATCATAATTATGAATACAAAAAAAAGATTTTAACTTTACTGTATTCTTACAACACAACTTATCTATTGCTGTACGTGGTATTAAATTTCTATATTCTAAAATCAAAATATTAATTATTACCTGAATATATTTCGTACAAATAGTATTAATAATGATAATGATTAAATAATGTTATCAGGTCATGTAGCTCTTATTAAAGATTAAAGGATCATAGAAGATGCTAAAATGTCTTATTAAATGAAAAAAAATTGAAAAATTCCTTACCTCGTAAATTTTGTATGATTAATAATTATTGATCAGTACAGTCTGTATCAGAATACAATTTTTATACTTCATTTTTTTTTTCTTGAAAAAGTTTGTTTTATTTAACATCACCTATACTCTGAAATTTTAATACTTCTAAGAAAAAAAGATATATTTATTTATTTCGTTTTACAATAAACAAAATGTACTATACTTCATTGATATAAATTTGACGTTTTCATAGATATGTTGTCATGTTGAGTTTGGGGTATTATAACTGAGCAATTGACAGAAGGATTTACTTCATATTCGTTATGGCTTTATACGTTAAGCCCAAGGCTGTATATGTGAGTCCAGTCGATTCGGAACCCCTTAAGTGAAAATGGGGTTGCAAACCAAAATTATTTCATTCATTATAAAGATTTAATAAGATAATCATTTTTTTCTTACGTCATTAGAAAAATGTTAAGACACTATTAAGTAATGACATAACTATTACAATCAATAACATACGACGGTCGTCATAAAATAATTATATTATACACGTCTATAACACAATAAAAGTTAAATATATAAACTAAAATTAAAACACATTTTGGACCTACTAAAAACATGCTAGACACGATATTGATTAAGCCTGACTATAGTATTATTTTCAATTACCAAATAAAGAACACAACGTTTTTGTAAAATTCAAAATATTTATTGATAACTCAAACTCAATGAAATATTGCTAAAGTATTACCAAAACTTACGAAGATCAATTTTGTATTAAGTATTATAAAGATATTTGATAATCACGTATTTTTAAACACATACCTTCAGAATGTATACGTAGTACATACATATAAAAAACAAAAAAATCTTTTTTAAAAAAATGTTAAATGTTTCAAACCATAATAATATAATAATCAACAAACGAAAATTAAAATCGATAAAACCGATGTTCAGTTGAAGAAAAAATTGAATTTTAGTAAGAAAAATAAAATTATAATTTATCGGGTTATGAATAATACAAAATATAAAAAGTAATAATATAAACTGTTATGCCGATTTCAATACAGCAAACATTTATAGACTTCAAATACAAAATAATATAAATAGGAATACGGATGAATAGCTGTAAAATGATCATTTATGACGTTGCGTTTTATTTTTAAAATATTAAGTCTAAACTTAAATGTACATTTCACTTGATGTTTAGTTCGTTCAGTACTTATACTTATATGAGTATGTGTAATGTATATATACATATATTCTAGAGTACAATCCTTTGTCTTGTGAAACCCCTTTACTTTACTTTCCTCAGCCGTTCTACAGCTTCACATATAAATTTCCCTTGAAATATTTACTGTCCATAAAATGTTTATGGTTGTAAATGCATATAATGTATTACGAAATATTAAAATATTAGATAATTATCACTATATAGATAATTAAAAATATATGCTCCCAACAGATCTGCACAATATACTCAACAGTCACTTCACACAATACACTTATAATGGAATTTAAAATTTAAAACGCGACGATTTGTGCTAAAAACTTTTTCTTGACATTAAAACGTATAATCAGCAAAACTGTTTTTTACGAGCCATTAAAGTACAGAGTACTCCCTACGTTTGCTGTAATGAAACAATTTTGGGTTGCTTATAACCAACATTATTTTCGTATAATATGTTCATGTGAAAATAGTATTTGAGCTTATACATTTTGCTTATTCCTCATTTATTTTATGTATTGCTTATTAGTTATTACTTATTATACATACCGACTAATTCAGAGGTTTCCAACCTTTTTGGTGCTACGGACCACTTGGATAACTTTCAATAAGTCACGGACCACCTCAATATTGTATTCCTTACTTTTCTTATATATAAGAATCAACTTTTTTTCACAAATTTTAGAATTTAGATTATGAATAAATAAAAAATAATGAAATTCCTTATAACAGACTTTTAATAATGTTTATAATTGATCATTTTTTATTAAAGTTTAAAATAATTAACAATTTAACGCAAATAATAACTATTCTAAAAAAATGTACATCTGCCGATATAATCAAATCTTAATGTACAAACAGGATAAAATTATCGGTTGAAATAATAACATACATTTTACTGTATGGGAACCTATGGACTAACGTATCAAAAAAAAAAAATATATGTATAGGTATCTAATATTATTCAACTCCTTGTCTCTCATACACAAAAAGCATGTTTTATATTATACCTATAAAATATAGTAATATAGTACCAAGGGAACTATAAAATGAAAATATATACAATATCTAACATGTATATATTATATTATATACTAGAACATACTAGAAACCTAGTATTACTGTAATAATTCGTTCGAAATCTATTTGGTGGTTATAATACAATAATTAACATTAAAAATGACATTTAATTGCGTTCGACATATTTTCAATGCGTAATAAAATCAATGATAAACTACTTTTACGCACAAAATTTCCACCTGCTCTCATGGACGACTTGAGACGGCCCGAATTTCCCCGAAACGCTTCCCTGCAGTGGCAGGTGTGTACGGACGACAATAAATGAATCAATCGACAGTCTTATTAGTAAACCGTCAAATCTTCTTTTAATGATGATCATTAGCTATTAGTTCCTCAGCAGATACGATCCGCAGTCGGTCATCGTGTAAATATAACAACATGTCGCTGTTCAAAATGTCCTTTGCATTACTGATGGTGACGTTGTTCATCTTCAAGAGTTCACAATCATCCATGTTCGATCAATGTGGTCCTCGTCACACGAACCTAACGCAAGAATGTGTGAGGAAATTTATAATAGATACTCTGGTTAAGGTCACAGAAGATCCAGAGAATTTCATCACATCAAACGTGAGTGTATTATATATGCCTATATTGTATAATATCGTATGTTCCTCAATTAATATAAGATATATTTATTCAACGTACAAAAACTATGTTGTTTAGGTGAAACTTTATGATTTTTAAGTGAAAAAGGGTAGATAAGTGAGTATCAGTCTACGACTGTACATTAAGAATCGTGAGGGCCACTATTATCAATGTGTTTAGTTTTAATTCAATAATTTATCATTTTATACGAAAAACGATTCTGAGCGGAAACGGCCTATTAGACTTTATCACCAAATGATAATGTTTTTTTTTTAATATATAGCATTATAGCTAGATATTAAAGTAACTTGTTTTACCTAATTTAAGTATTTTAATAGGTTAATATAATTTTTTCAAAAATATACTTATTATATTATTAATATCTAACTATTATAACAATATATATATTTATTCCATATTATATCAACTTATAAAGCACAACATTTAATAACATATTTCTGTAAACTATATAAGACAGTAAAAATAGATTCAGAGTACCTATAAAATTTAATATTTATAACAAATCAAGTGTTATTGCGTATAGTAAAATTTATAACAAAATATTATCATATCGTTTAAATAAGTAATTTCATCCAAACTGGAAATTATAAGATGTCTATAAAAAATAATTGTCATTATACATTTATTAGATTTTATAATGTCAGTATGAACTACTTATGAAGAATCGTATATTCAATTTTCAAAACTTTTGTAAGGATCTTATGGTAAATTTTTAAGAATTTTGACTTAATAAACAATTTTTATCGACAATTTTAGAAAAAAAAAACTGATAAAAATTGAAAACAACGCATGTCTACAAATAACTCAGAAACAATTAAAAAATTTTAGAAACTTTATATAATTTTATACCTAATATAATAAAAATGATAGTATAAACATTTAGTGAAAATTTCAAATATCAGATACAATAAAATCGTAGTCTAAATTTATGAGTAAATAACAAATTCTTCTTCTTCCTCCTCAGCATATCGGCCCATTGAGTGCCATCGCTGCCATCACAACACAATTTTTCTCTATCGTATGCGTCGTCAAAAGATGACTCTTCTTTTATGTTTTTTATATCTTGAGCTATAACGTCCACCCGTCGGGTCCTTGGTCTTCCTAATGGACGTTTTTTATTTATTTTGTTAACTAAAACTTCTTTTATTTTTTGTCCATCCGCTTTCCAAACATGGCCGAAGCATTCCAGTCTCTTGCTTTTTATATATGAAATAACAAATTGTCACTTCAATATATAGAATTTTCATCTACATTTTCAGCATAAATTAAAAAAAAAGTTATCACTTTAAAAATAAAAAAAATATATAGGTATGAATATAAATATTTGTTTTTTACAAAAATCTTATATTCTATAATTTATTTATTAGTTTTTTAACGAGTTAAAATTCAATCACAAAATTTCGTACATATAGAAGTATGAATATAAAACAAAAAATATTTAGTGTACTGAACTACACACCTACATTATAATAAATATTTAACAATTAATTAGAGTATTAAAATTAAAATACTCAATCACTGTTATATCATTTATCATTAGCAATGGATACTATTCTGTTTATAAGACCAGCTAAAGCATAATTTGATTTTTGTGAATTGATATAGAATATAAAATGTTGAGCATTTATTTTACTATTATGTGTAAGTATTGTAACTTACACATAAACATTTTGATTAAAACCCAAAAATCAACTTAAATATCGATTTATGCGCGCGGCTTATAATTATTTTTTGAGTATTTAATGCGTACAATTATAATGCTTAATTAATTTGAATTTAAATATTTAATCACGCATCATCTGTAAAACTACGTTTTTACATATTTTTAAATAAATTTTATTTCCCGATAGTCATATTACAACGATGATCAATGTACATTATTGTATTCTATAGCAACTGAATAACGAAAGTGGAACGACCGTGCGATTTATCAAGCTGAAATTCGATAACGATACAATGGGTATAGATCAACGGTACGAAATCGACGAAAGTAGATCGTGGAATACAGGAAACTTTTGGGATCAATTGATTTACGCCTTCAAAAAACTGACCAATTACAGTAACGATCACGGAATTCTATTGTCCCTCCCGCAATGGTCGAAAACATTTCCACCTGTCACAGTCGTTGACGAGAACGACATTTTCCAAGTGGTCAACGAAAGTGAGTATAAACTATAAATACATTTTTGATATAACTTATAAACGAATAAAAACGAACTTTAAAATTAACATATTATATTGAACCTTTAAAAACATAGCGGAAATCACTTGAATATTCGTTATAGCCTTTTCAAATATCAGAGATAAAATGTATTTAGAAAACAAAGATTTAAAAATAATACTTTTATATAGCTTAATCGTAGTGTTATAAGTATCAAATAACACCTTTGCCGCCATAAGTTTTTGGTTTTTAATATTTTATACTTTTATTTGGTTCATTTGAAATAATTAAATAATACCAACCTATATTATTGCCATCTGCACTACCTATAGGTATACATACAATTTTTATTCATTCGTTGATTTATACGCGTGGTTAAGCGTGTAATTTCTAACCCAATTGCTTAACCAGATGTATAATAATATGTTTTAATATTTTACTACAATATTAAATAATAAAATATTTGCAAAAGAATATCATGTTAAAGTTACAAATTGAATCAATATAATTTCAGTAAAATGGACATGATCCGTATACGCGGAATAATAGATTGTAAAATGTATTTTATCAAACGTTTCGAAATGGCTTGGCTAGTTTAAAAGCTATAATTATAGGACTATTATTTCAAGATGAGATAAACATTTGGTTTTTACTAGTTGTAATGTAAATTTGGACAGTTGAAATATTAGGCACAAAAAAATCATACTACATCAAACGATGTATAGTTTCTACAATTAACCAATACACCTAATATTAAAATCATTCTAAATAATTATTATATCTAAATGTATAATATACCTATTAATATATTATCATAGAAACATACGCATATCTAAAATATTGAAAAATAGGTACTTATATTAATGAACAATGGATAGCAAATTCGTTTATGTGGATTTAACAAAAATATTTGTTTCCCGATTTTTTATTTTAATATAAGTATTTTTAAATTTTAATTAATTAATTTAAAAAAAAAATTTTTATGTTACAAATAAAATCGAAATAATTAGCAGTGGACTAATCGAATTTTTTTATAAAATAAAGACTATTTAAAAATTAGAACGAAATAATGTACATTTATATTTTAAGTCATTTTATTTATATGTATAGATTTATCATTTGAATTACCTATCGATTACCTGTACATTTCATAAATCAGTGTCAAATTAAACAATTCTATTCAAACTCAAATACGAGTATTATGTTTGGAATAAATAATTATATTATATTATAATGTATTAATTGCTTTATAAAATACCTACAATCGTCAAATAGAATCATCATTTTAAATAATTCTGGCTAAGAAAGTTTTGAACCTTATTTATTCTGAGAAATATTCATAACTTCATTTTCAACATCATATAATTTGTATATAATATGTATACTATATATACATAATATAATACTTTTGATTTGTTATGAAAACAAAATGTAAAGCCAAAAACCTTAAGATTACCTTACTCCGTCCTTAACTTTTGATAAGATATTATAATATGTATAATACGCGCATTCAAAAACTCAGTAGTTGTGAAATAAAAATTTCAAAATTATTTTGATTATGATTAAGCCACATTTTTAAGAGGTAGTAAAGAAATTGTACATCAAACAAAGTTTTAATGTTCAACTTAAATGTTTAAACTTATAGTTCAATTATTAATTGACGTTATTAATGTCAGAAAAAGAAATGCAACGTAGTGTGAAGAAACTGACTAACAATATTTCCAAATTCGCAATACATGTACAATATGAACATCTATATACAACTAATAATACTATAACTATAGTCTATAATGTAAGAGTTAATTCTTAAATAGACAAATTCAAAAATAAAGTTTTTGACACTGTATTTTGTCCTCGACCGATTTGAATTATCGAAATTCCATTGTAGTTTAATTCTTTTTAGACAATATTAAAAATTATTATTAAATATTAATAAAATATACTGAGCGTCATATAATAATTATATATGATATTATATCATCAGTTATATAAGTTATATAATATTTTGAAAATAAAATATTGTTCATGTATCAATGTATCATCATGATGTAAGTAAAAATACTTAATAACAAGAAAAAGACAAATTTAACAAATTGGAATATTTTCATCACTTTTGCCTTTTGTTATACAAAACTTTTTATACGCGCCATATTACTACTACCTCGCAGTACCTCCACTATAATAACAAAATATACATTGTGTACTGTTATATTTTATTTCATCTTTCAACTTTATAATGCAAGAGAACTTCTCACTGCATCCTATAGATTTCATATTAATAATTATTTTGACAATTTGTCATGATTCAGTAAGTATACGTATACCTAATAAATAATGACCTTTCATACGTCTAAAATTGACGGAGAGTTAGAAAACATTTTAAAAATGGTAAGGAATACTAGTCAATTCG
>VUJU01001024.1:0-28135 GCA_009835225.1 Aphis craccivora | reverse complement strand
TATTTGTTCGTCATTTTGTCACATCACTCATCAATTTTTTTTAATAATATCACTCACCGATTGTTACCTAAAAATATTATAATAATATATATTTTGGTTATTTTGGCTGGTCGATATTTCATACTCCTTGCCAATTCTCATATTATTATATGTAAGACGTAGGTATTAAAAACAAAAATCACATTAGTACACAGAGAGCATTATATTATATTATTAAAAACAATTATAAAACACAATAGGAGCAAAGATACTGCATATATCACAAAAAAATGAGGTTTTAATACAATCACATGTCATTTACACACGCTTATGTAGGTACAATGTACATAAACATATTCTAATAAAATGTGTAAGCAGCACTATTATAATAGGTATCCTTCGTTGTTGCAAAAAAATACGTTCAATTTGTGTGAATAGCGAGCATTGATTTTATTTACTGACTATACACTGACACCCATTGAATGAATGTTTTTTTATATTTCTATAATAAAAATTTCACTACAGTCCACACAAAATGTGTTACCTATAATTGCTTCACATGAAAAAACTTTAAAAATCTAAAACAATAATAATAATTATATTCTATGTACCTATTTTATACTCAAGCGATATTCTAACAAAAAAGTTAAGAGAATGGTGAGCAAAAAAAAATCAAACTTTTTAATTTTCCAGAAGATTGTTTTAATTTGTACTGATTGCATTAAACTATAATATATTTTAAAATACAATAATATAATAAAACGTATTATACGTTACGTATAGTTACGTAATATTGTTGTTAATCTGACGATAAATGCTAAATAATTAAAATAATTTGTTTGTTCTCTATTGACGTCAAATTCGAAGGAGTTAGTTTTGACGTTATAGAATATAAACGTAAATAATAATATAAGACAGATATTCTATTATATTACATTTACCCACATATTTTATCATTAAAATTAACGGTCTAAAAACTGTACTCATTATATAGACATAATGTACACACACGATGAATTTCCATTGGTTAACCACAAAATTATGATTATAATAATAATTTACCTATAGATACCTACTTAACAGGTGTCATAAAAAAAATGTAATTTTTGCGGGTACACGACAAATAGAAAACGCATTTAACTGTAAACTTTGCAAGACTGTAGTTGTGGTATTTACTATAAAATATTACCTATATAACGTATAACTCATAAGCATTGAGTATTTCCGTTAAAAAAGCATATAAAAAATATGAATACTATTTTATCAATTAGGTAGTTAATAATTTTGTTCATCGAAAAATAAAATAAAACACAATTAATGAATGTTTCTATGCCATTCGAATCAATTCCAATCATTCATTTGTTAGATAACATTATAATTTTAACTAAAAATAAAATTAACAATACCTACTTACAATTTAAATTTATTATCATTTATGTCGCGGTTATTTTAATTTAAAAATTAAATATAATATTTTAGTTGCAAATAAATATTTTTCTTCAAAACAATTTATTTTAAGTAGATTTTCAAAATTTTTCATTTACTATTCAAATCATTGGTTCTTTCCTTTTGGTTTTATACAGAACCAATTTATAAACAAATTCAGTCTAACCACAACCATTCTAATATAACAAAGTATTTTAAATGACAGGTATCATATGCAAATCGTAATAACGTAATTTTAAAAGCACTTTCAAAAACCAAATATTGCTGTATTAGTATCATCCACAAATTATCTAATCTAATAATTGATATTTCATGATAACTGACAATATACAATTACGCGCTAAACAGGATAAATGTTTTGAAAAAAAAAACAAACTATAACTGCGGTGTAGAAGTTATGATGTGTATAGTAGCATTTACAATAAAAAAAAAACTGGATAGGTATAGGTACAAACTACGTCGGAGTTGACAAAAATAACGATGTGATGTCCTATAAAATATTGCGGGTTTGATAGAAAATGGTGAACAAAAAAAAATAATAATAATAAACACTTAATAATAATATACGCGACTCACGAGTCACGACAATAATTGAACAACAAAAAAGCAGACGGTTTCGTACGTGCGTAAGTCTTGTTTTTGACTGAACCATTATAGAGTAAAATGTTAGAAACGTTTCACCGTTTATAATATATTATATAGGTATTATATATATATACGTATATACTAATTCCAAAAATGATTCCAATAAGTCGACTCGTTATCGAGTATATATATATATATATATATAATATATATTGAATATTCTTAATAGTTACAATAAGTAATAAACTATAACTTTAAAGTTTGAAGTGCAATAATCATTATAATTTACATAGCTACTACTTACATTTCATTTCAGAAGCGTTATGTAATCGAAAGATACATGAACAGTATCATACCAGATATCGATACCACTGGAGTTAGGTGTCACATGAAACCGATCCAAATCCCGAAATATTAAATTCAAAATACATAAATATTAAATATATAATCTGATATATTATTTAACAGCGAAAAAAAATTTGAGAACCTCATGTACATTTTACATGCGACAAGAAGCGTTTTGACTATTTTTACTACTACTAAAATGTGTGTTTTCACAGCGAACGAATCGTAAAAGATAAAAATTTACCGAGTTATTGTTGCGTTTTATTTAGTCGGAAGCCATTTCAACTAAAGTTAAACTATTTCACTAATCACGGAAAATCTCGTATTAAATTTTCAACTCTTAGCTACTTATACAAAATTTTATATGAATTATACCTACAAAATAATTTGCAAATATTCATGGTTTTGACGAATTTTTGTCAATATTTGAACTTCAAATGCTAATAAAAAAAAATTTTGCCTATGTATTCTTATAATTTTTTAATCACTATTAGAATAACTTGTGAGGAACTTTGTAATAAATTTTCAAGTATTTTAATTGGGCCAAATTTCAGTCATCTATTAATAGCTCAAAAAAAATTAAAATATTTAGAAAAATAAATCATGTAAAGAAAATGCCAAACAAAATAACTGATAAAATTTTCAAGTATCTACAACTTATACGTTTTGAATAATAACAAATATTTAAAATCGTTATCGTTGCGCTTTTTCGTAAAAATTTAAAATTCAAACTCACTTAAAATAATAATGATACTTCGAGTTTTCTCTATTACTACTTGAAGGAAAACTTATGGAAAATTTAGTGTTGTATTTTTAATCCTTAGTTATAAACAAAAAAATGTTTATGATTTTTCAACTTCAATATTACTTGCAAATTTTCACGTTTTCGACAGATTTCGTAAAAATTTGAACTATAAACGCTTAAAAAAATAAATTGTAACTAACGATTTTTAATTTTTTTTAGCTACAATAAGAACAACTCATAAAGAACTTTGTATTAAATTTTCAAATGTTTTTGGTCATCCAAAATTTTTTTATCGACACTTCAAAAAAAAATTCTCAAAAAAATCTAAAATTTCAGTGGTCTATAAATAACTCAAAAAAAGTCAAAATTTTTTGAAAATTTAACTGTATTTAGATAACACTAACATAGAAGTTTGGTGAAAATTTCAAGTATTTACAGTGATTATTTTTTGAATTACAACCATATAAAAAAAAATCGATTTGGTCGAAAACTGGTTTTGCGTAAAAATTCCCGTTTTTCTTTATAATGCACCAACTAGATTCACTTACAAATCGGAAACCGCCCCCAAAGTTTGAACATTATTTCGACACGTTCTAGTATACACAGACACAAAAAAAAACACACACACAACATTGTAAAATCAATACATTCATCGCTCCGCTCAGAATCTAAAATGTTTAGTACTTAGGTATATCTAAGGTTAAAAAATTCAACACAAAGTTTTGGTTATAACGAAATTTAAAATGAGGCTATATAATGTTACATTATTTTTCTTTCTATAACCAATATACCTACCAAACAATATTTTAAGACAACAATTCAAATAAATATAATATAGGTACCAGGTACCTACTATATATACCTTTATATTATTTTAGTATTCTCATTTTGTTCAATAATAGGTAGGTACTTCATTTGTCTACATTAAGAGGACTTTGTATCCTTATATATTGTATAGCCAATCTCTTTAAAGTAGGATGTTGGTACAACATTGTACTCGTAAATTTGAAATTCATCAAAATCTATTTTATGCTGTTAGAGTTAATATTTGAATCAATTTACCTATTACAAAACTTAAAGGTAAGAATAGGTGTTATCCAGGTCATTTCATTGGAACATCTCTTATTAATATTATAATTTTAAAGTAGTGATATTTTACATAACTACAATTCACTTTAAAATAAAAATATCAATACGAGATACTAATGTTAATTGTTTACGAAAATATTTCATATCCTTAAAACACATAATTACACTCACACATATGCACGATGACGTAGGTATATAAAATAGTAAATAAATAGGTAACAATAATATTATGTTTTGTGAATTGAGGTTTAACCCTCTCCTCTAGCAAACTTGCAAACTAGATACTAAATACGTATACACACTATACACCTATAGGTATATAAACACAATTAAATATGGATATAGGTACTTACCTACTTTTGTATTGTGATCGTCACCTCCTCCTCGCCAGCTCCAACCATAAAACCGATTAGACAACAACTGCGCTCACGGCCGCACTACTAATAGTAGTACTAACACAAAGATTTCCATGGCAGTGCGACTTAGATTAAGTTTTTTTTTTCACAGTGGTTTACCTAATTACAGGTCGAAGCAAGCACCCACACAAGAAGTACGCACTGCTGTTTCCACTGCTGGCCACGTTCAAGTTCCTGGTAATCAAAGCGCTGCTGGTACCTATACTGATGGCTGTCATGATCATCAAGAAGATGATGGTGCTCGGCGTCATGGCACTGCCCACCCTGCTGACTATGTTACGGTTCTGTCGAAATCCCAACTTCGGAGGCTTCGGGTTCGGTGCGGGTAACTTGGTGGCTACAGGTGCCGTCGGCCCGGTAGGCCAAGCAGCTGCGTTCGCGCCGCTCACCGCTGATATATCGGGTGACTACTCTTCGTACGTGCAACAATCGGCCGCCGCGTCCCAGCAGAACAACGCCTACAAGGACTACTCTAAGAATTTGATGGACACCATGAAGACGACGTACCAAAGACGATGAAATCGTCATCGAGAAATCACGTGCGATCATGTCATAGTTGACATTGTCATCATTACGTATGGTTGATGCACTAATACCCTGCGGCCTCCACCCATCAATATTTGCAAAACTTGAATACCCATTATTCACATTATGTTATAAATACCTTATCCTGTTATAAAAGACATCATCCAACACGTTCATAACAAAAAGCACTACCTTAATGGGCTTACTTAATGTTTCCTACATTAGCGGTCTAATATATTATATTTTTCTTCCAATATAACCTCTAGCTTTCGAATGATTTCCTAAGCAGATGATTTATTTTTCGTATTTCCATTTAATTTCAATAAGTAGGTACATGCCAATTAAAGGTAATTATACCTACTACTTGGAGCTAATCAAGATTCGAAACCCACTTTTTGGCTCAACGGTGGTCGATGGGTATTCTTAAAATAACTCTACAACATCCTACTACTTACCTATTACTTTTGATAGCTTTATATTATCATGCGTTATAATATTAGTGAATTTCAAAGTATTATACGTTGACTTGGTTTATTTTCCCAAGTAACAGAAAAAAATAGGTAGTTATACCTAATAAAAATACTGTGGCATGATTTACCTATACTTATTTATAAAGTAAAATAACTTTACGCCATACGCATGATAGGTATATAATACAATATGCACTTATATACCTAATCTGATAAATAATTAATAATGACATATCAGTTTAGAGCGCAAGATCGAAATATTAGATTCTTTTTTTCAAATGTACCATTTCTCTCACACACCCTCATTAATGAAACTCGTTTGCATCGGAACTTTACTTAATTAATCGTTTTACATTATATTAATAAGTAGGTAGGTATATATAATAGGTTAGCACCTACACATTTATAAATCATGAAATATTTTATTCATATTCTTGGGTAGTGGGTACCTGGTACCTATGTACATTTGTTCTTTTATTTATTATTATTTCGTAAGTCTTAATTGTCTAATACAATAATGTATTGATAATGGACAGTGGTAATATTTTGACTAATTCTACAACAACAACTTTAAAACGTGTTGTGTCTTATCGTAATTAAAATTGTATTATTTATTTTTCGTTTATAAAGTAAAATTGTGTAAAGACCAATCATAAATTCCCACCTCGGGCCTATACATACGTAATACACGTAGGTTTACGGCTGAATTCAAACCTAGATATTAGATAAGTAGGTGGTACGCTGTTTAGATATGTTAAAAGACACACCACGTTTTGATATAGGTATTCCTAAAACCACTACATAGGTACATAATATTATAGTTGATATGTTTTTTAATTTAGTTGAATTATAATTTATAGAATATCATATATATTATACCATTACAAAGTTGTATGTTTATTTTTGTAATATCTAAGTAGGTAATACAAGTAATACTACCCTTAGGTATACCATATATATATTTTTATAATTATTCAAATACGGTGTATGTAATTAAGAATCTTAATATTATTTCAGCACTGCATATTATAATAATATAGCAAATAAAACAAAATATTATTTATATATTGTGTTAAAACTGTTTAAAGTGAAAACTAATTAGACTTAAGTCTATTTACTTACGTAAATATATAACTGTATATATACAGTTCATACATACAGCTCCACATTTGTTTTCAATTATAGATATATGTCGAGAATTCTGAATATACCTATTAATAAAAATTAATAAATTGGCAATATGTTGATGATTGATAAAATATAGTTATAGGTTCTTATAAATTATAATACCTATAATTTATACAGTATTCACAGTACCTCTCTAGTAAGTATTTCACCATTTTTTAATTCCAGTATTAATTATTGAATAAAGTTATCACGTTTGATATACGACTATACGAGAAGTCGAGAAACCCGAGTTTTTTTGTGAAAACAATAAAAATTCTTAAACTTTTTACAGATTAAATTTTATTTAAAAATAATGTTACCGCATGTACCTATTACAAGCAACCACACACAAATTGTGTAGATAGTACAAAAAGTTATGGTGTAGGTGTATACGTAGGTACCTACGCTGCAACATTTTTTCACTTTGTGCATTTTCTCCATCTAGTATTTTTATTTTTTAGTATAGTTTTTTTCCAGAGTAGGTACCTAATATTTGACCAAAATTTCTGTATTAAAAATACATTTTTATTTTACCTTATTGCTGCAAGATGTAATATGCAAAATACATAAAAAGTTAAAGGCCATTGAAAAATATACTATGTTTATAATATGATTTAGTAGGTAGGAACTTGTATTTAAATCGATTTTATGTGATGATGAGTCATTCCAATTAGCGATATAATCAGCCGTTTTTCGACTAGTGTCTAGTACAATATTTTTCAGTTAATTGATATTAGGTATATAGAAATTTTAAAAATAATGCAACATTGAAACATACGCCAGGTTGTTTAACACTGAAGTCTAAAAGTGCATATGTATATAAAATAATTAATAAATACCTAATAACCAACGCCAATACCAAATTTCAAAAATAACTCTGAAATACGAACGGGACACCATGATTGTACGAGAATAATACAATTGGGTTGTTACTAGTAGGGTTACATTTGAAATACGATTTATAAGACTATATACATACTTACAACCTATTTTTATAAAATGAAAGTTTGCGGTTTGACAACTCGACGTAGGTATACTTAGCAAAACTTATCATATACGTGTATAATCATAACAAGTGTATGTGTATAACATATGATACGAGATTAGTCGGGTCTATACCCTTAAAATCGTCACGTATAGCCAATCGTACCCTAGCCATATATCGCTAACGTTGTAATAAATTTCCGGAGCATGTCTCCTTTATTTATATAGGTAGGTAGATAATATGGTAACTAAATAGGTTTATTATATTCCTACTTGACGTCAATGTGATCAAGGCAAGTGGTTCTACCTCGCCATCAATCGCACCACAGTCCACAGATTATAAAGTACAAAGGTACTTACTCTACATAACGACTGGACAAAATTCAGGTGCGATTAATATCCGTATCGATTTACAGCCAACGCCTATTGTCAAGTTAAAGTCACGGATGGATAACGGCTAGGCGGCGAAGTTACTGGTTGACGCTTAATGATAACAAACGAGTCGAAATGACAGACACATCGTACCACGAGGTCTTCTCCAAATTCGAACAGGTGAAATAGTATATTATAAGTGCAATAATAAAGGAACGTAAGGATTAAAAGATTTTTGCAACTGCATACATAACATTACGTATAGGTTACCTGTATAAGATATTTTAGTGTTGTTAATCAGTTGGGGGGGGAGGTGCCGGGTAGGTACTAGGAATATAAGTACCTAGGTGACCCTAGAGATGGCAGTGATTATCGACACGAAACGTTATATTTTATTCTAACATCACAACAATATAATATGATCTTAATCTTTTGGTACCTAATAACAAATTCGTTGAATGTACTTATAAATTATATTTTATTGAAATTTATCAATTTTAAACATTATAGATGACATTTTTTTTCCTATATGAAGAAAACAAGACAATTGAGGCATTTTTTGAACAATTTAGTCATCGATAGTCGATGGATAATTCGTAATTTGCCCAATATATGCCCTCGAAACAGTGAGTCGCATCCTTGCTATCGTCAATCTGCAACTGATCTCTGTATACCTAAATAGGTACAATTATAACATAATGAATCAACAAAACAAATTTTCTTCGGTAATATATAATATGCATTTCATCACAACAGTGTCCATATTATATTCTATATGCAATTGATAATTATTGAACCTCTGCAGAGAAATAATATAAGATGAAATTAAATAAAACGCATCTTTAATGATATTAATTATATGTGTTTAAAACAATACCAGCCATTAATAATATTTCAGTGTTGGGCGTAAACTAAAATGCATAGTGGCGGCTTGTGAGGTTTGCATTTTGAAGTTAAATTCACTTACGAATCGTGTCTTTTATTCAATGCGAAATATAGAGCTGGCCTCATGTCGAAAACGTTTGCTTCAATCACGAACCATAATAGGGTCAATGAAGGAGATCGTTAATATGTATGATTCTATAATTTGACTGTATTGCATTTGTTTATTTTTCCACCTTGAACAGGGTTCAGTAACACTCTTCTGTTAATAAAAACAAAAACAAAATTTAAAACCACAATACATACAGATGTATTCAAAATCCAAAAATATAGATACATTTTAATTTTTAATAAGAAAATTATAAGGCAATATATTAATTTATATTAACATTATTGTTTTTGCATTATTGCATTACACAGTACACACCTTATTGTTTATCAAAAACTCTTTTAAATACATTATAATTGCCAGTAGAGGTATACGGTTCAAATTACCTGATTGGCTATTTAGAACACCACAAAAGTAGCAACAATAAAACACTATGAAGCTAATAAAAAATATAATACCTAACTTAGTATTGTAGAAGAATAAGATAATTATTATTAATGTCAGTTTAATGTGATAGGTAGTAAAATAAAAAACTCAATTTGTTCAGCTAAAAATCTATCTTATAATCATTATAAATACCTATATACATTACTTGTTCTCACAAATATCGTGAATAAAAAATAAGGTCTCAAACGGCATAAATTACGTATGTTTGTGTCATTAACAAAAAATAATAATAAAAAAATATATGCACGAATGCATGTTGATATTTAAAGCTATAATAATTAATAATTATTAATTATTAATGGGTAACGAAAAACTTTTTTAGTGATTTATACTAACACTTTCAATAATGATTAATTTCCAAGTATAATATAACTACATCAAAAACCTTTAACTTTACATATAAGATTAGAGTTGATAAAATATAATAATTAAATATCTAATGTGATAACTATTGAGGGATGAAAAGAAATATCGCGATGTGGCAGTAAAAATATGCGCAAAACAAAGTCAGAAAAATAAACACTTTCATTTTATGTTTTATGAAAGAAGCCACGAAGAGGTTTTCACATAATGTTTGAAATAAACCATTTACTTGGAATCCTCACAGACACAGAATAAAAGCTATTTTTTGTGAAAACTGTGTTTGAAATTATTTGATAGTAATTTATTATCACTAAGCAAAGTAGTGAGTAGATATATGTAGTTCAACTCTAGAATAATCAAATTTTATCTCTAATTTTAATAGGTACCTATTAAAGAAAAATAATATGAAAATAATGTTAATACAACTATCCAAGCAGTTGTTTTTATTTACCACCAAATTATATTTTGACATTAAAACATAAGTAGGAGGAACCTACCTAGTATCCTTAGTACTTATATACTACTCATTAGGAAAAATAATAATACAAACCTAATGGAATTTTAAGCTATCTTAAAAAAATATATAAATTATTTATACTTCAAGGATGTGTACTGGTTACTGTACCAAGATGCTTCCAAGACTTCAAGTAAAAATATTAACTGGTAGACAAACCAGTAAAAAAAAAAAAACATTTACAACAAATGAGATATTAATATAGGAACACATAAACATAAAAAATAACCATTTAAGAGTAATATTTGTTCTTAAATATGTTTATATTTATATAGGTACAGTTATTTGAAAAAAAACTGATATCTATATATTAATAACAGTTTATGGTTTAAAGAGGGATTTAATTATTAAAAATATAATATAACAAAAATAATTATAATGGTGTTTTTATTGTCTGTATGTTTTATTTTATTTACTTATTTTTTTTTTTACATTTGCTTAAAACGAGCAACAAGTTGTTTACATTGATGATATATAATGGATAACAGAAATGTCAATTGTGAAGCATATACTAAATTTACAGAAAAATATTGATTTTCTTAAATATTTACTATTTAGCAGTAACTATATCTATGAATATTAAATATAGTCGGTACTGTACATATACAAAATAAATAGTAATCACTTGGTAATAAAAAAACCTTGTGATGTACATAAAATATTGAATAAACTTAATCATTGTAACAATTTAATTTCATTACTTGCATTTACATTTTAAGTGTTTATTATTTATAATATTATTTGTTATTGTAACCATACACATTGCATTTTATCATTCATAATTTTTTATAAAAATAAAATTATTTCAAATTTATATCAAACGTTAACATAATGATATTACTTTCCTCCAAAGTGAACATCGTTATAATAACAAAAACATATCATATAACAAAAAGTAATAATAATAGTAATAATAATAATAATAATAATAATAATAATAATAAATGAACATATCACAGACAAAAAGACATTTTAACATTTTTAATACACCTAACTTGTTTTTATATTTAAAAAACATAAATAGACTTGTTAAATTACAAGTCTATAAATTTTAAGATGGGTATGTCTTGTATTGTAAAGTGAAATATTTTAATCAGTAATAACTCATATTCTTGGATAGTAAAACACAAGATCCTATAATATTGTTATAAACACTGTAAAACAACTAATAACTATTTAAATCATAACTTAGAAAGTAGTTAGTATTACATTCAACTAAAAGAACACAATAGAAGACTACACAAAAATCGTCTTAGGACTTGGGACTATTAAAACCACAATTACAAGAAGTTGGTAATGATCTTTTGAACAGAAACACTTTTTACTAATACATTAAAATCAAAACAGTAAAATTTAAAACTTGTAAGTGAAATAACTTCCTTAAATTCATAACTAAAAAAGACCATAATTGTTATGTAAATTATATAGTATATACATTTCAATATTTTATTACTTAATAATATTTAAAACTAAATTTTATAGACGGAAATATTATGTTTTAAATAATTGTATTTATTCAAATTTAATATCTCTGCTAACAACTTTTATACTTGTATGTTTTGTCCAATCGTCCAAAATTTAAGATGTTTATGTTATATACATATATATATCTATTCTACAGAAACACTATTTTAACTATTTTGACAGTGTTATAAGAATTAGAAAATAAGGGTCAATAGGTACTTATTTTTACATTTTAACCAAATAAATATATTGTACATAGATTTTATTATATACATTTATACATGTTATATATTATACACTAATAATATAACAGAAATATACACAATATATTTATTTGGTTATTATTTTATAAGTTAATATATGTTTATATATATATATATATATATATATACATATACATATACATATACATACAGTTCTTTTAAATTAATTATAGGAATTGAGTTTGGGACAGAAAAAAAAATTTAAAGGTATACAAATAACAATAATAAAATAATTTTGCTCACTAATCAAGTCATCAATATTTAAATTTAAAGTGAGTAAGAACATATTAATAATTTTGAATTATAAGAAATATAATATCTGTAGTTATAATATGAATTCTTCTTAAATGTTAATATATTTGCCATACACCCGCATAGTTTTCAAAAACATAATTATTAACTGATTTGTGCTTTTATATTTTCTATAATTTTTCTTTATATATTATATAGTTTAATACTGAACCCCTGAAACTAAATATTTAACTTCGATACACAACACTATGCAATTAATAACAAGCCTAATTTAAAAACAATTTGTATACATAATAAACTAATGTCTGCCCACAATATACTAGTTTAGACCAGATAACTCAATACTAACCTAAAATTGCTGACCTTTAGACCCATCATCTCTAACTGTATAATGACTATATATACGTGATCTTGAGGCTACAGGCAAATCACATCGAACGCTAGTTTTTTTTGTAATTTTTTCATTTATCAATGCTGAATTTATTGGTGGAGGGGGAGGAGGTGGTCGATCATCAGATATATTTGATTTCTTCAATAATACAAATTTGAAAAATTCATAAGTTGTCCAGGATATAGCTGTTGACGGCATTTGATACAAGACACGAGCTACCATACCTCTAAAAAATCCTCCAGGGCCACCTAAGGTATATACAGTTGTGACTGCACGGAATAAACCTTCAACTCTCACCTAAAAAATATAAAAAAAATTTATATCATGAATTTTAATATATACTTTATTAAAATGTCAAGTTTTAATATTTAAATGATTATTTTAAATGTGTTATAGTTATTGAATTGTAAGACTTAACTAGGATGGCCAGACGTCCCGTATTATATGGGAAAGTAGCATATTTCAAAGATCTGTCCCGTTGTCCCAACATAAGCTTTTGGGACGTTAAGTTGTCCCGTTTTTTTTAAAAATATGTTGTTTTTCATACGTATGCAAATATGTAAAGAAAATTACGTGAAATTAAAAATATAATTTTAATCTATCTGTTTTAAATGTCAATAAAACTTAAAAGTATAATTATTTTCAAAATATTTTAAATATTTGCTATATTTTGCTATATTATTATGATAACCGATTTGTATTTTATACCTATATATATTATATATATACTAACTATGTTGTATGTATCGAATTCGATTATTCAGATATGACCAAGCATCAACTTCAAATATAGGTAATTTAAATCATATTAATTAATTATTATCAAGACGATGTCAGCGCACTATTTGTTTTCTCTGGCCCACGAGCAGCATAGACAAAATGCATTTACGCAGAATCATTTTTTCTATGTTTTTAAGTAATCTTAGAGTAAAATCACTCATTACAAAAAAGATACATAATAATATTTTTGAAAGAATGACATATTTGATTTTATATTTTATTGTTATTTGACTTTCAAAATAAACAAAATAATGTTGTAAATTTAAATGATGTTTAAATTTTTTTGAAACCACATTTTGACAAATTGATATGCAATTCCCTCAAAAATTTTATTCTCTGTCTTTTTTGTAATGGGTGTTTTTATTCTAAGATTACTTAAAACCATAGAAAAAATGATTTTGCGTAAATGCGTTTTGTCTATGTTGCGTGTGGGCTAGAGAGAGAAAATAAATAGTGCGCTGACATCTTCATAACAGTTAATACTAATAAATACTAAAATATATTTATAACTTGTAAAATTGGGATCCAAAAATGTTTATTTATAATAATAAAAAAAAAAGGCCAGTATTTTTGTATTTTAAACCTGGCCACCATAGGCTTAACTTTATATTAATATGATTTATGAAAGTATGGCATTCAAATCATAATAATAATAATATTACTAGCTACTAGATATATAAATCATTATAAAAAACTAATATTTAATTCATAATAAAATAAAGAACTATGAATGAAAACAATATAATACAAACTAGTTATCAAGAAAAAATAGAATAATTAAATAATGTATAACATATAATCACAATAATTATAATAGTAAGATATAATAAACTAATTAGCAACTAATTAGTATAATAAAACTAAAGACACACATGAAATGGATAATTAATTTTTCTAGTAGCATATTTCTTTATAAAATTATATAGTTCACATTTATAATATTAAATAATTAATATTCATGAATATACTACAAATAATAATAAAATAACCTATGAACTGATTTTTTTTTGAATAGTATATAGTATAGTTTCTAAATAATTTCTTTGAATAAAAATAATTTATATATTAAAAATCATTATTCATTATATTTTTAATTTAAAATAAAATCTGAATTAAAATAATAATAATGTTAATATAGCTACATAAAAAGCTTTTTTTATAATTTAAGTATTGTATAACTTTAATATGAGATTATCTATCATTCATTATAATTATTATATAAGTGACTTTTTAACCCAGTCACCAACATACCTAATTGTACTAACATTTTGATAGATAATAGGTCAATATGAACACTTAAACAAAATAAATTTAAAAATACATAATACAGAAACATATTAAATTATAGGAATTAATGTGTAAGAACATAATAATAAGTCGAGTAGGTAATAAGTGTTTCAACAATTGAATATTGTATTTAACACTAATAATAACTAAAATATTATGTCATTCATAAATTCAAGTGGATACTCAAGATATATTCTGAAATGGTGTAGCTGAACTTAGTCACATACACCATTATCATATTATAAACAAGGAAGAAATAATAAATAGAAAAATGTGTGCTGAGGAAATAATTTTTGATTACACATTTGGCATAATATTATTTGTGATTTAAAAATTAAAACACTATACCTTACTTTTTAAATAAATACAATTAGATACAAACACACTAAATTTTAAAAATGGATAATTGCAACATAAATATAAAATTAATCAAATTAGAAATTAAAATCTATGATTTATATTTTATCCTGGTTTATTATTAATTCTGATTATTTAAAAAATTGTAAATAATATTCATAACTCATAATAACAGTTTTACAGATACACTTATAGACAATTTATTTTAATTAATTAAAAAATTAAAAATTATATGTTATATTACCTACTTGATTTAAATAGATTTCAGGGTTTTTAAATTAACCAAATATTTACAATATAGTTATTTATTTTTGAACATAAAGTTGAATCCTGTAATTCCATTATGTTTAAAAAATTTTTATAACATAATTAAAAATTATAAATGAAAAACAAAGAATATATAATCAGATTTTTTTTTTAGCTATTTTTATATTAAAACTATAATATTCAGATATGTTTAAATAAAAATACTGAATTATTTGTTATCCAAGTTATATTTGTAACAAAATCTAATCAGAATAATAAGATTAATACATATTATTATGATTTATATAAAAGAAAATCATTAACAAATATTAGTATTATAAAAACAGAACATCTATCTAGTTACCTATGAAATAAGATACAATCAAGAAAATATTGTTTAAATTACTTTCATAAAAATTATAAATTACTAAATAGTAGGTACTTTAAAAATAGTACATCTTATATAGGTACACTATTATATAGAACATTTATAATGGGCAAATTTACCATTTAAATTGGCCATCTGCCATTAAACCTATTGAATGTTCATACTTAGTTATTTACTACATGACAAGTTTAGGATTAATGTCATAAAACACTTGTTTGAAAATGTATTTATCAACTATGGATACAAACATGCTCCATGACATTTATGCATACTTCAATAAAAATTTAAATAAAACATTTATTTCTATAATTTTATTATTATTATACATACATAAAATACTGATGTATTAAATGTTTTCCATAGCAGAAATTGTTATAACTTATAAATATGTTTTTTAATATATATTCTAATGATCAATTATAATTATGCATTTTATATTTAAATTAACATATTTCTTCTTTAAAAAAAAATTGTTATGCAATAAAAATATTTTATCAAACAAATATAAGAACCAAGGATACACGAGTAATTAAACACAAATTAATTAACTTCAAAATTCAAATCTTAATTCCAATTTTAAATAATTTTGCCTACAATGTTATTTACCTAAGTAATAAATCTAACTAAATGTATGCCTTTATTGTGTATGTGTTTGAACCGACGACACAGCGAGAACTGCTTTCGCATTACTTCCTCGTCTCAAAACTAAACATATGCCTACACTTCAGAATTATAACTTGACTTATCGAAACAAGAAAATAATTTAAATAACTTATAGATAACAATTTAAAAATTATTCCCTACTAAGCACTAAGTAACCCTAATGTAACAGGTGTTCAATCCGACCATGATCTAATTTCATGAAATTATGATTCCAACATACTAACAAGTAGTAATGTATATGTCCTCATTTGCAAACAAATAAAATGTTTAGAATAAAAACAAAATATAAACATAAATTTAACATTAAAGTTTAATAAAATTAATGATTCTATACTACCAAAAAAAAAAAAAAGGAAAAAGTAAATTAAAAATACTGGATGGTTACTAAGAACTAATAGTTTTATAGAATATGAAAGCAATAATAAATAATTGCATTTTAAAAAATATTGCTCCCATCAATTTACTTAAAAATTGTCATCGCTTTCTAACAAAATCATAAACATTTCTTCACAGTAGTTTTATAGCTATTCATATTATAATCTTAACATGCAACTTCTTTTAAGTATAACCTAATACATAATGCTCTTATGTTTGCCATAAAATAAAATAAATATTGTAAAACCTATAATTCTTTTACATTGTTTTGAGCCTTGAACTATACAATTAATACATTAAAAAAATGAAAAATATTCAAGTATAAAGAATATATTCTATTATAGCAAAAAAAAATATTCCTTATACAAATATAATGAACAACGTGAAAAGATTTAACTATACATTTTTAAGCAACTTTAATAACAATACTTTTACACTATTTTATACCAATTAACACATTATAATAAGATAATTTTTACAAAAAACATTTAATACAACCTAAATATTATAATTTAAGAACTTCTGAACTAATAATATTAATTCATATGTTAAACATAATAATTTATGTTGTCGGCTTAAAGCAAAATGTCGTCAACTACCTATAATTTTTCTTTAATTTTTAGTCTCAGAACTCAAAAATCATATTAACTCTATGCACAAAACAAGTATTTTTAAATTAAAAAGCACCATTGATAACCAATAGTCAAAACTTAATATTAGAATAAAATATCATCAACTAATTTATGAAAATTTTACAAACTTCCCAATATTCAATTTGGGTTCCAAGCAGATCTTAAATTTACCAATAAACATTTTATAATTATAACAATGAACTAAATATAATGAATACCCCAATGAATTAAATATAATTATGTTCAGATTATTCACATATCGTAGTTCAAAAATAACTTATTAATACTTAATTTTTATAGTTTGTCATTATAAATAATTCAAAATTGTATTTTTTATAAAATTATTTTTAAAAATTTAACTTCCAATATTACTTAGGTATGTAAATAAAAATATACAAACTTATTTTTAATATAACTTACATGTCAGTGTTAAAAATGAAAATTTTGAAATAAAATGTTAATAAGCATAATGTTGAAATAATTAAAATTAATCTAATAAAAATGAACGTATTTACCTATTTTTTATTTTTATCTATTATTCTTTAAGATATTAAATTTGTTCATAATATTACTTATACAACCACAATCAAATACCTTTTACTATGACAATTGGTCTAAATAAATCAATAACAAAATATTTACTACCAACAATAGAAATCTAACCTTGTAGACATGACAACATTAAATTATTCAATACTTGACATATTATAATCAGTTAAAATGTATAAGAATAAAATTAATTTATTTTCAATTTAAATTTTTGTAGATACTATTCATCAAAAATCTAGTTTTTCATAATTAAATTAAATCTTTAGTTTATATACTAATTTGTAAATGTTTCAATTGGTATTATTCATAATTTTAAAATATGACGTATTCATATCAAAATCATGGTTTATTTTCTTAAATATTAGCTTTATTAGATTTATATCAGTATAAAATTACTAATGGATATTGAAATAATAATGACTAATGGCATATATTAACATAGGTTAAATTCTGTTTTATTTCTGACCTAGTAACATAACACATTAGCGGATATATTACTTAATGATATTATGGATTATGAAAATTATTCTAAAAATTAAATTTTTTACTTACATTTGTGGTTTGAGTGTTTAACAAAGTTTTGCATACATCTAATGGCGTTGTTATGGCAGATGCAAGCCCACCAGCAACAGCTCCTGATATCATATGATATAAAGGATTGTATATCTTTTCTGGATTCAAAAAATTTTGACAATAATCATATGTCATGAAATGAACAATTTGAAATGGTGCATTCATGAACAATTGTACCATGTACGAACGATAGAATGCTCCTAATCCTTCAGTTCGCCAAATTGAACTCACACAATTTAAAATACCATTGTATGGCGAGTTTGACATTTGCAAACGTTGTTTAACAACTATAAAAGAAAAAAAATGTTTTAAAATATAATTAAATAAGATAAGTAAGGCTATTTTTACCATCTGTTGGAGTCATAATTGCGTCATGTATAATAGTTGAAACACACCCAGCTACACCTGAGGAAACTGTGGTATTTAAAGGTGTTTGATGGGAAATTTTTTGCTTCAAATGTTCATAGGATGCAAAATAGAGAGCATGGGCAGGACCAGCACCTATAATTACTGTCCCCATCCCACGCATTGGTCTCAAATATCCTTCATGTTTTATCATATTAAAAAGGACAGTTCCAATTCCTCGATTCCCTACATTTCCAGATGGCATGAACGCCTGCAGCCGAGTCTAAAATAAAAAATAAAAATTGATTTAAATTCAATACATAAGAATAATCTTTGTAGGTATAATCAGTCAAGTAATCATTTTGTGCATCCATTGTAATTTAATTAAACAAACACAAAAAAGATGAATAGGTATGTCGATAAGTAATATTTTATAAACATAAATTACCCAATCAGAATTTAAAGTTTAATATTTACCTACTTAATAATACAATAAATAAATTAAACACGAGTTCTAAATTATATTGGAGATTGATTTACACTCAAATTTTAATGAAGAAAAACTGAAAATTAAAACTAATGTGAACTTTTTTAAATTAATTTTATAACCAACCTAACTAATCATTGTAATAAGTTATGACTAATAACTAAAACAATACATATACATACATATCACCTACATTCATTTTATATTTTATAAAAAATATACTAGGTATACCTAGGTATTTGTATAATATAGGTACCAAAATAATCAAGATTTATCCAACAAAAAGAAATATGTATAAAAGAGTAGGTAAGTCTTAGTAATAATAATATAATATTCAATCTAGACCAAGACTTGAGCTAATGAATCAACCATGTTCACTAACAATTAACCATGTTCATGTGTGGTAAGGTCTTATAAATTAAAATTCTTAAAAAAAGTACCCTAATTATTGGACTGTAAGTATTTCCTAATGTACCTATCTTCAGGTATTTTAATTATTGATAGATACACAGTACACACTTATACAATTTATACTAACATTTTATTCCATACTTTCTAAAATATATGAGTATGCACATGACTAACATACACTTACCTTTACAGAATCCAAAGGATACATTACACAATGTTCCATAATTCCTGCAATGGCACCAGCCATCATGTGATCAGCCACATTAGATGTAGGTAATGTCTCATATTCATCAAAACCCATAATAAATTAATTAATTAAGGACTACTAAATAATTATATTTATTTCCGAATAGGCGAACTGCCGAACTGCTAGTAAAACTTGGTTTTGTGAAAGTGAAGTCGCTCGAATATTTTTGCCCCGAGGATGGTGTTATATGCCATGAACTTGAAGTTAGTAATGATTTTTCGGTGATTGATTAAAACGGGTTCCCAAAATGTGATATCACCTTCCAGAACGAAAGTTGTGAAGTCTACACAAAATAATGTTAAGGCGTACCTATAAAATACAATTTTAAATTATATTCATGTATAAAATACAATTCTAATAAAATAAAGTAAATAATAAAAAGTATAAATGTTATCAATATTTTAAAAATTAAACTATAGGTAAACGAGGAACCATATTTTGTTTATTAATTTAAATAATTGATATAAACATAACTTAAATTTTTTAATCATTCGTTACGTAATAATTTACTTAGCTAACGATTAATCAACAATTTCATAAGTGGAGATGAATAGTATTTAATTATATATATCATTTGAGTAATTATTGAAAAATCGTATTGGTGGTGTACCGTGCTAACACACCTTATATCTAAATATGAATGATGACTGTATTAAATTGTGCAAACTGTAAAGTGTAAGTTATTTTACCCATTTTTGAACCATAAAAACACAATACTTGGTACGCTGAAATGCCATTAAACATAAGTGCTAAAGTAATTAAGTACAAAAAACGAGTGTTGACAAAAATATTATCATTTATCAATTATCATTATAGTATAGAACCATTATCACTTAAGTTTTGCTATAGAACGTATGTGTATGTCCGTGACAAAAAAAAAAGAGGAAACATTAAAATATTAAACATTTGTTATCTTTTATTATAATAGTACGGTGACGGTTAAAACTTTAAAATCACGATAAAAGAACTATTAATGACTTAAATGCAGATACTAGATTATAAGACGTAAGTACACGTGCGATGTTCACCGGTTTTAGGTGTTATTATATTAATATTATAAGTAATATTATATTATAGGGTTATTATTATTTTTCATTGATATCCCCGGATCCCCCGTCCAAACAACACTTTCTTGTCAATTAAACCACTATAATAGATAGGTTGTAGTGTTCCAGTTGTTCTACCTTCGAGTTTGATTATTGTGCGATGTGGATATGGCCAGAAAATTATAACATGTACACAAAACCATATGGTATCGTAGTGTGATCGATATAGTTTCCGTTGAACATAAAACACATTTGTATTTAACCAACCGTGAAATTGTTACAGGGTTGAAATGATATAGTCTAAATAAAAAAAAAAAAAAAACTACTAGCAAAATAACGAGGCGGACGGACACACGAATATGATATAGGTATGAAAAAAATAAAAATAAACAGTTTACGATATTATAATATAATGTGTATACCTATAACCTGGCAGTGACGAGCGACTGAATACTGAATAGTGACTAGTGTTAAAATTTTAAGAATTTTTGATGTATTGATATTTTGATGACGGTGTGGCTGTGGCACACTGGCACAGTGACGGACGACGGTCGATTGGTCGGGAAACATCGATACTCGGAACTATCGCATGCGATAAATATATATCGCAAGACACTATCGAACGTTTACGACAGGTAACCGGTCAATCGACAAAACAAAAAAAGTAGATTACGGCGAGCACTGAAGAGATCGTAAATCATAACGGTTTGGGACGATAATTCGATACTGACTGAAAACAGTGATAACGTGAAAGTTTTGCCAGTACTACGAGGCTACGAAGCAGCCTGCGGTGCGACTGTGCCCGAATGTCGATCGTCAAAAAAAAAAAATAATAATAAGAAACAATCGATATACTAGTTGATACTTGATAGTAAGTTGATAACCGCGGATGTGCGGTGTGGCAACATAATGATAATAACGCGGTTTTATGTGTCAGTCATGATTTATTATTTTTTTTTTTTTTTTTTTATTATGCCCTTCGGCGGCAAGTTTGACCGCCGCCGACTTACTACAAATACTAGGTACTACAATACAAGACCGCGCGATTAGTTAACAAAATAATTATTACGATTATTGTGGCGTTGTACAAAGCAACATCGCGATTCGCTAGACGGCATTCATGGTCTATAGGTGGTGGGTCGTCGTGTGGCACACTGACACACGCTGAAAATAATATAAACGTTACGTTTTACCGCGCCAGCAGCTGATTTTTAATTGCACCGAGCCAGAACCACCGAGGACACCTTATCACGAAGATTGATGGTCGTCAAAATCGTTTGAAATTAAGAGATTTGCGCGGCGTACGACGACTTGCTCTGCGGTCTGCGCACGGCACGACCTGCTATAAGTCACAATCGTCTGATATTATTTAATATTTTCTCCGTACGCCGAGATGGATTAATTTCCGCATTACTTGAGCATGTCGTGTGAACGTAATAATAAATTGTGGTGCAAATATGAACTCGGCCCGTTAACGGCCTATATTTATTATTGGCTAGTAGGTTAGGTAATGAATAATGATACTAGTAAGAATGTGATTTACTTTTTTTTAATCGAGTAAATATTTTTACTTTCGACTTTCAAGGACCATTTAAGAATATTTCGTGCTGCATCTCGTGGGTCGAGTTAAAATTCACATTATAATATCGTTACCTCAAAAATATAATATACATATCTAATGTTATATATTTTTATATAAGTATAAAACGATCGGGAAAAGTCGATTTGCCGTACGTTAGGTTTTGGAGCTAGATTATCTATTAATAGATAACCGTGATTTTGAGTGTAGGTACCTTGTCATTAACTAGGTCACTGATTGATAAAACGGTATGGCCGGTATATGATGGATTTCAATAGAATTCAATGATAATCACTACATATCTACGTAAAAAGATTCTGATCAAATGTCAGCCATATTATATATTAGTATAATATTAATAAGTAAATTGTATTATATATTTATATTATTGTAATTTATTTTACTATGAGTAATATGGTAGGTAGGTAGTTTCCTAGGTTGAATTTTTTTTCCGAAAACACGGTATTTATTAATCAATAATTTATATTCATATTTATTTAAAATTATTCTATTTATTATATTATATATTTTTTTTATATTGTATATTTATTCTATGGTTATAACTTATAAGTTATAAGTATTATAATATAGTGTAAATATCTCAAGTCTTCTTACGAACAATTTTTTTTTTTTTTTAATATTTTTAAATCATTTTCTTTGTTTATCATTTGGCGGTCATAAATGTATACAGTTTGAGAATTACAAATGACCGCCGAATACGAATTATCGTATTCCCTAATTTATTTTATATAGGTGTAATTAGTAATTACTAAGAAAAATACTGTGTATTTTAAATTTTGTCCCACCAGAGTATAAACTAGATCCAATTAAAAAAAAAATTTTATGCTGATGCATAGGCACAATTATAGACGCAAGCCCCCTCAAATATTATTATTATTTTAGATATTATCAATATTGCACATTCCATAAACAAAATATATACGCATTGCATTTGTTCAAGCCCCCCCCCCCAAAAAAAATCTTCCCTAGTTGCGCCTATGAGCTGATGCACTACGGGCACTGACTTTAATTATGTGTAGTATTATAATTTATATCTATTATAACTCTTAGGTAATAATAAAAAAAAAATCGATTATATTATTAGTTGGATATTTTTACTAGTTTTCTAATGGGGCACCACAACTGTATAAATTCGTAATTAGCGAATTTTAATGACAATTACAACAACAATGTATGTTCGATTTAAACGCCTATAACAGGTACACCTACGCTATTGGCTTATAGGCTATTGTAGTGTTGTTTACTCATTATTAATTAATAGTTTGTTGACTATCATTTATCACAATTAAAAACGCGTTAGAGTAGGTACCTTTATTGTTTTTATTTAATCGGTAATACACTTTGATATCTATATGTATCTAGTATTCTAGTCCATAGTCTAAAATACAATAATTAGGTACAATTTACTCATATACCTACATATAATTCTGTTATACAAGTATTTAATAGATGGTAATTACAAATTACAATGATATACGTGTACTACCATGAACAATAGAGTAGGTACATTATGTTTGTGTTGCTTATATAATTATTTCTTTAATTTTATTCTACTCTCTTATGTCCATGTGTATAATATTTTGATAACACCATTGAATGTAAATTTTTAGCAAAATAATTTTCATGAAAAATTACCATGTTCGTTTGGGATGTGAAACCATATTGAGTAATGAATAATTAACGAGCAATAATATCATACTTTTATTAATAATAATACGAGTTTATCATAATACACACGCATCAATGCATCATTCAGGACTGAGTGCATCATCAATAATTATTTACGCGCCGTTGTTATTTGTAATTTTTTTTTATAGATAGGTATTATCCGTGCAAACATATAGGAGAAAAATACGGAGAAACTGACGAGAAAATCAAAAAATTACATCTACAAATCTTATATAGACTTGAATTTCAATCTTTTAATATGGCTTATAAAAATCTTTAAGCTTCATTTACTTAAAAAAAAAAAAGTTCATAGAAAAAATAAAAACAAAGCAATACAATATATAATAACTACTAACTAGTAAGCCATGTTGACATTATCGGTTAGTTCAGGATTTCACAAATACAAAAATGATTGTTTTTATTTAAAATTAATAATATAATATGTCATAAATAGTATAATTGTTGTACATGAATTTCTCGTCTACTGCACGTATTTTTATATAATTATGAATATAAATATATAAATACCAATATACTATACAGGTAAATAAACTAACATGATATAATATATTGAATTTATTTATTCATCTCATCTCGATCATAATAATATACCTCCTTAGGAAAGATACATAATGAATTTTAAAATATAAATAACGTACAAATAATATTTTGATTAAACATAACAAAGTGGTCGATTATTAAATGGTTGTATTCTTCTACGGTTTATATATGTTAAATATTGTCCATCGGTTCCAATTAATGTTCGCAAAATATTCAACTGTATGTATAAATATTAAACAAAAATAATAACAAATACCTACTAACAGTATACCTACTAAAGAATCTGTATACAATTTATATAATTAACTTACTTGTGCTTGGCTAATATTGAATGTGTTTTCATAAACAATCCATGTGGCACATTGATTAAATGGACGCGTAGTTATCGATCCTGGATATGCATAGTAGCAATAATTTTTGGCTACATCTACCAACCATTTAAAGTGAGTATTAAATGTTGAAATAATATAAGCAGATCCGGGAATTTGGATGGATTGCACAGTTGTCATAAAATCACTCATTAATGGATTATCTTCATCTGATAACTATAAACATATTAAATTAAATGATAAACGTAAGCATTTTTAATTACATATTGTATTCTCTAAGTATTAAAAACAATGTAATAGTATCTTATTTTAAATTGGACCTAGGAGATTATAGTTTTTAAAATTTAAATATGGGAACTTTTCAGATCTCTCCATCACTAATTTACAATATCAAACAACCACAAAAAACTAATAGCTAGGTATGATCTTATTTACCTACCCTCATCCATTCAGTCATAACTAAGCCAATATAATTCAAACCCCGCTATAAAAACGAATTGTTTTGGTTAAAAGGAAATTGTGCGATATAAAAGAATGTTTAATTGTTCAATATGGACTGAATTATTAGTACTCCGTGTAAAAATAAATATTTAGATTAGAGTAAGACTGTATGATTCATAAAACATTCTTTTTATATTTTTATAATATATAAACTTAAATTATGTATACAGACTGGTCTGAGAAGTCTATTCTCATTATCGCACGACACTTACTTATATATACACTATAAAATACTTAATACTCATTCTATTTGTAACTAACAAGTAAACTACAGTAATACCTATAGCACTATTGATAAAATTATTTTAATACTTATTACACAGCTTACGCAATACCATTGTTTACTTTGAATTCTGGTATTTATCAATTTAATAAACTCTTTTATATGTATTGCCAATAAGTGTCAGTTTCTTTTCTTCTTCATAAAATCTTTTTCTCTGCAGACTAACAAACTCTTAATAATACAATGGCAACATTGGTCTTCTACGACGATCTAATTATTCCTGCCAAAAACATCATCGACCGTCAAAACAAACAATCTTACTATTATTTTAAATTGCGTGTAAAAGTTAATGAGAACAAATTAGTCCATGTAACATTTTCCTTAAGATAAAGATTCTGTGTAACTATAACATTTGATGAAATACAAATACAATACTTTACTTCAACTATTAACCAAATATTTAACCATTGGTTTTGGACAAACGGCACACTTAAAGTTCATATTTATATAAAAAAATATTATTGTTTAACAATAAAAAAATTACTTTTACCTATTATATCATTTATATATTATATCACAATCTATTGTTTAGTTAAAACTCGGAATAGTATTACTATTAAATATTTCTAAACATATTTTTAACCCATTATGAATTTATGATTATATAATATCTAAATTCAGAATTCCGCGAAAAATTAAAATTGTTCAACTCGCTGTTTTATTACTTATTGTCTTTACTAGGTACTGTGTTCTGCATTCCAATATTCATGTGCATGTTATAAAAAAAACTTAAATCATCGTTACCAATCCTCACTCAAAAATTATTCTAATCATCTAATTGTAAACTAGTTATAATCTGCAATTGATATTTTATATTTTATTAAAATATTATGATAATTAAAAAAAAAAAAACTATTTATTTTATAAATGTGTAAATCTGATGAGCAGTGTTGGTGCCAAAACAAATATAGAAAAATGGTTGAGATAAAACGGTTAGCACCAAATAGGCCCGACGCCAAAATGTCAGTATTCGTACCTAGTATCTACTTTCTCCCTTTTTTTTTACATACTTTTCCAAAATATGAAATAATGCAAATACCATCAGGATAATGTGTAGCGTTTCTGTAATGGTTATATTCTCTTTTAAAATGTACCATTTGAACTTCCATTGGATAGCTAAAAATGAATATTAATATAGTGATTATTTTTAATAAGATTAGAATTCAATAATATAATAATGAACTCTATTATTATTTTTAGTCATTCTAGATACTAAAAATTTACATCAGGTTACATAAGCTTATCAGTAATCACCTATTTAATTAATTTTATTTAATGAATCAATATTGAACTAATATTGTTCCTTTAACGGCTTAAACATTAAGTATTTAACCCCCAGTTGGTCAACTCAACTTCAGTCAAAGGTGGGCAAGTTAATGAAAATAATTAACTGTGGCTAGTTAAGTTAATTCAATTAAATTGCTTTCAGTTACAGTTAAAAGTTAAGATAGAAAGTACAACTCAGTTAATTTTTTTTTCAAGTCATAATATTCATGGCATAAATTGCACTAGTATTTTAATTTGTACAAACATTTACCTAGACGCTTAGTAGGTACCTACTATGTAAACATAAAATTTAAAATTATTAATATAGTACATACTACATTGTTACTAGAAACTTATAGGCTACGTCCATACATAAAAAAATAATTAACTTAACTGTAAAATAATGATAATTAACTATAAAAAGCTAAGTTAAAACAATATAAAATATAACTGAATACGTTAATAAGTTAAAAACAAAAATAACTAACTATAGTTAAGTTGAAAACTTAAAAAATATTAACTTTTTAACAAGCTAATGCCCACCATTGACTTCAGTGAAACAATAAATTGATCGACTTTTTATGCAACTTGATATAAATATATATTACCTATATTATAATATTGATCAATTTCAACTTACCTATAACAAATAATGTACCTATTTATTAAAAAATATTATCTATGCACTACTTAATATACAGGCGTGGATCTAGAAATCACAAATGGGGGGGGG
>VUJU01001023.1:11710-70976 GCA_009835225.1 Aphis craccivora | reverse complement strand
TGGTCTACAACTACGTACTTGAGGTATTCTGCTACAACATTATAAGTTTTTATTCTTCGTATAAGTTAATCTATAATAGGCTTTGGAATTAAAATCAAACAAAACATAAAATGTAATAACATGTAATAAATGTAATAATATGTAATGTAATTATTAACCCTATACCTACGATTTAATAATATTTATTAAATACTTCTTATTTAATGAATTCAGCGTATCTTTAAGTTATTCGTTTTAAACGTTGAAACGAAAATGGTCAATGGGTATCAAAATGACAACAATTTAAATCGATAATTACAGTTGTAATTAATGACGATTTCGTATTGAACAAACCAAATCTATTTATTATTGTGCTCAATGAAGATAATTAAAAATCCATAAATCATGTTGTCAGTTAAATACTTTCAATTTGTTAGTTAAAATAAAAATAAAACAGAATTTAAATATAATAAATGCTTATTTAATGATATAAATTTAAAGGTACAAAATTACCTTATTTTATAAATTATAAACTACCATGGTCGGTTTTTCATGAAATACGTCAATCAAAACTACTTCACGATAATGAATTACACTCACATTAGATGTTTATATAAACCATGCATTATGCGCATAAATAGAGTATAATATAATCTAATTATACTTAAAAATAGCTGATGCACTGTTTATCACAAAAGATTCGATATTTATTTAGTAGTTGTTACTTAATGATTAAACGTTCTACATTTTCTACCTTATAATAATTGGGATAATAAAATCAATACGGATAATATTACAATAATATAATATTTTACAGATTATATCATTTTCAAAGTAGATAAATAATAATTATTTTTAAACAAGGTTAACTATAATTATTATATTACAGATAAATATTACATCAACGTTATTGAATCTCAATATAAAAATATCTTAATATTGAAGTATAGCTATTTTAAAAGGTCATCTCTTTGAAAAGGCTTCATCGAAATGATGCCTGTAAATTATTTTAAAGACCATGTGACTATTCAGAGTTGACTTCTGAGTAAACTAATTTCTGAAAGATTATTATTTTATAAAGCTCTAAAAATAATTAAAAGCATCAAAGAAGCCATGAACATTTATAATGACAATACATCGATTGGAAAAATCAATAATATATATAATCATAAATAAAAATTGTGATAAAATATTGCTAAGAACTCTTTTAATTTAAATAACACATAAAATACCTAATAAGTAATAACACATTTATTACTCGATTAATAATAACAATTATAAAAAAAAAAGTTAACACGAATTTATTAATTTTATTTTTCTTGTAATAATTTGACCAAAATAAATGAATAAATAAATATAATTAATATGTTTTGAACCATCTTGAATTTCTTATTATATTATATATTATATCATTTTTATACTAGGTTATACCGTTTACATTCCAGAGGAGTACTGATAAGATAGATGCTAGGTTTGTATTAGTTGATATTGGTCGGCAACATTTTGTTTAAGACTATAATCAAGGCGGTGGTATGAGATGTATTAGATGGATTATTAGATTTTTTTATTTCAGATAAGAAGTGAGTTATTTCTAAAGAAAGATCGCTTGTGATTGGTTAAGTTTAAGAATTGTCGAAAACATTAGGTTTGGAATTTCGAGTGACTGATGAAGATGAATGTTTGGTAATTTTTGGGTCCAATTCAGGGATGCTAATAATAGGATTACTTGATAAAACATTTGAGTTTTTTCGGTGATTGAGGTGTATTTTTGTTGAAGGTGCAGTTATTTTCTTATTTGTTGTTAGTTTTTGATACATCCATGGTAGCAGACCGTGTGATCGTTTCCGCAGTTGTTACATGTTAATTTGTTTTATATAATATTACTTCAACATATATTAATGTTAACAATTAATAATAGAACATTATCGTTAAAAAATTTAAAATTGTAATATATTTATTTATTTTTATCTCTTAATATTATATTTCTATGTACAATTAATTATAGGGATGCATTTCTTTGTTGTTATTGGTTTGTGTGATAATCCGAAAAAAGTGACAAATAATGTTATTTCATTGCAACATTTCACAAAATTAATTTTGCGTACCTAATACAACATAAACTGTATTTTATTAGAAAGATTCTAGTAATTGCCGCTAGATGAATAGTCGAATAGATGTAAAAATAATGAAGTCCAGGTCACAAATAACAACATTGTAATAATTCAAAACTTGATCCAATTCATAAATATATTTTATTCAAATATTAATGAGCAACAATTTATTAAAAAAAAAAAGGATACAAAATCATATCTAATTAATAATTGTATACCACAATTAGGGAATAAATGAACGCGTACGATTCATCCTGAAAATCGAATTGATAGGTCGATCAAATTGAAGAATCGTGTATAAAATTAATGTTATCGAGAGGAAGAAAAATTATAAATAATTAACGGTACAAACATTGCAATAATTGAGCATATATAACGTATTGCTATTGTTTCGTGCGATTGTCGCGTGGGAAATCGATGATGAAAAAAAAAGTAAAAAAAAAAAAAAAGAAGTAGACAAAGAGGCCAATATAAATTGTATTGTACCCGCAATGGCGTAATGCGGATGACCGTTATTGGTGCCGTTATGTATCCGACTTGGCGATAAAAATAATATAAAAAAAAAAATGTTCCGCGTTCAATTTGTACCATTTTTCTTTTTATATATATAATTTGTCAAACAGACCTTGTATAGAAAAAAAAATTGTTCAAATTGTTATACAGTCGAGTATTGGTCGTAGGTATTATAATATATTCTTTTTTCTCTCCACACGCTCTACACCATTATATCAGCTATATTAGCTAGATGTACACGTAGCACTGTAACTATCTTGTTCTTTTCCCTATATATATATATATATATATATACTAATATTATCTGTTCAGAACTCGAAATATGATATATTATGAAAATCCGCCGTGGCCGAACCGCAATGGCGTGTGTGTTGAGCGCGCGCCGCCGTCGATGTAGTGAGTGGGGGTGAAAAAAATAAAATATATTATGGTAAAAGTCGAGAGAAGTCTAAAGAGCAGAGTGCAGGGGAAAAAAACAGGGTGTACGCTCAGTGGAGTCGTCGAGAAATTAAAGTCGTCGCCGGGAGAAGAAAAATACGGCGGCGCGGACAATGAGTGCCGGCGGCGGCGCGGCGGCGTCAGCGTCGACGACGACGACTGCGTTTACTCTCGCTCACCACGCCGGGCACCCTCCGCCACACATCTCCACGGCCACAGCCTTTCCACCGATCGCACCCACCACCCACACACCGCAAACCCTACCATTATGCGTCGACCCTGCTACAACATGCCGCGCCACGCCGGTCGGTCGCTATGGATACACGCAATGACGTCACCGGCAATACGCCACATCAATCACGACCGGCCCCGCCGCCAGCGACAATCGCCACCACCTAGGGGCGATGATAGTAGGCGAGGAGGGGGTGGTGGGAGACGTGCGTAAAAACTGCTCATGGGATAATGTTTCCGAAAAAAATAAAATAAAATTAATTGTATATTTATTATACGATTCAATTCTTCGTCCGTCCATCCAACTCGCCCTACTCTCCCCGCACGTACCCGCAAGAACCTCCTCCGCCGCCGCCGCCGCCACTGCAGTAGTTTCTCTCGACGTCCGTGCCAACGCGCTAAACCCGCACCGCCTGCAACGCCTATATCCTTGGTAAGGAGTGAGAGGGGTTATGGGGTTTTAAGGTCGATATGACTCGGAATGATGATATGGAATAAAAAAAAATAAAAAAAATTTCAATAACATTTAAAGGTACTGTTATAATTATGACGAGGACTCGCGACATGAGTGTAGTATATATTTTTATTGACCATTCGTCGCGTTTGAAAAAAAGTTTTTTACGTCCTATATAACGTGTGAATATCGTTGTTCGATGTGTACCGTGATGCACCACCGCGTATTATTAATTGTACATTTTCAAAACTTATATACTTATTCGTTCAGTGTTTTAAAAAATTACAAGATATATTCTAGCATCTAGCATGACCATATCATTGCAACATATCAAGTACATAGTATTATTGTACGATATTTTTTATTTTCAAAAACCATATTTTACTAAGCCCACTTTATAACCTCCTCTCGCAGCAGTTATCAATAACAAAATGTTCCATAATATATTATATTACATTATAATATACTATTATACATTATGTTGGGCGTGGCCGGCATTTTGTGTGTATATATCAATATATTTACCAACGACTTTATATGTATATGTATATAAAGTCGTTGGTAACTAGTATAATTCATGTAAAAAGGTGTTTGAAAAAAAATTAATCATGAAATGCAAAAGATCCAATAAGAACAAATAACAATTATAATAGTTTATTTAATTTATATTATATTCGTATAATATGTATATAATATAATTTATGTGCATAGTAGGTACATACATAGAAAAATCACTCAATCATGGTTCGATATAACTAGTAAAATATTATTTTTGGAGTACATACAAACTAATTCTAATACAGTAGTGCATTATACACTTAATTATAGTCTTTTAGGAAAAAAAATACATCTAATTTTAAATAAGTAATAATACTTAAAGTTATATAAAGTTAAAACGGTATTTTAATTCAAAAATATTTTTCGATGTGGTGAATTTTTATGGACTTTTCATTTATACGAGTACCTATACCTTTATATTTTAAACCAGAATATGATCACAAAATTTATTTTCATGTATAAATTACAAAATACTGGATTGATCGTTAATAGTTGTTTGTATTTTATAAGCATTTATAGTTGGAGCGAAGTTTTGTATTTAAATTTTGTGGAATAATTTACTTATACGAAAGTTATCTCTTATTTTAATAAAATTTAAATACTTGTACGTTAAAAGAAAAAAATGGTTGGATATATGACAATAATATTAAATGTTGCTATTTTCATAAAAAATGGCTAGAGACAAAATATACAATAGTAAATCGCCAAAAAATATAAAAACAAAATAACACTTTTTCTACTTTATGATAACAGTAAAATATTAAATATATTAATTGCTAAATTGTATAATAATATTATAGCAAGTGTATTACATTTAATAGCAAAGTAAAATAAGTATAAAAAACATATTATATTTTTTTCTCTCAGAAATTAATTGACAGGCTTTCTGATTTCTAAGTGTCCCGAGTTAAAATAATCGCCCTGCGTGTACACGACGAGGCTGTTAGTTGATAGAAGATTGCTCCGCTGAATTATATATACAGTAAGAAACCGCGCTGTTATTACACGTATCTGCAGGATTGTGACGGGCTTAGATAAAACACACGTATTACATAAATATTTTATTAGCGTGTGTGTGTGTGTAGTTTATTATAATACAAGAGAACGAAAAAATTACTATTTTGTGCCTTCGGGACGTAATTATTTAGAAAAACTCATCCCGGTCAAGACGCAGGTATACACGCGGTGTTTATATTATCGCCGACCTGCCGCGAATCTCTTTGAACTGTTCAAATATTTAATGGCACCTATACACAGCTTCACTGCCACCGTGACCCGCGTCGAGTGCGCTCAGTTCATTTCGATCGCACACAGGTCATATACAATACATGTATACATATTATGTATTATATAATATATTGTATACAAAATATATACCTACGAGTCTTGACACTATTCTCGACTGAAATATTTTTATTTTTGTATTCATGATCTTCAACTAAGTGTGACTATTGTGACTATTTCCGCATCAAATAATATGTTTTTCATTTTTGTTAAAGAATTTGTCTGTATTAAAGAATTTATTTTACATAAGACAATAATATATATTATGAATATAAATCGATCAAGAAATGTGTCCCAACCAAAACAGAATTATTGTTATAATATTTTTTGAGTTTTACCAGTGTGTACAATTTCAAATTTGTATGCAACATACACTTAGGTTCTCGTTCATTGAGTTCTATAATATTCCAAACATTATATTATAATGTACCTATTATGTGTAAAGTATCTTTTATTATTATGATGTAGTACAAAAGATATAATAATGACATCAGTATGATTTTGGTTTTATCTTTTCGTCTTCGATATTAAAATAGACATTTTAATCGCCCGGAAAATAATATATAACTGATCGCAAAACAGTTATATACATATTTTATTAATAAATTCCACAAATATTGTGTTTTTTCTTTTAGAATAATAATATAACATAATGAATGAACTATAAACATAATATTTACGATGCCCACCCGCGATCACTCAATTTATTACAGTATAAAAGCAAACACCTACAGGAACGATAACGATTTGAATTGAAAAAAGTTCCTTTTTTTTTTTTGAACTATATTTTCTTTGAACCATTTCCAAAAATGAGTTTTCAATAACTTTATTTTTAGAGGAAATAATATTACAATATTATTTAACATTTTAAGTACACGAATATGAACAATAATACAGTCATAAGACTTGAATAATAAAAAAAGTTTTGTTATACATTTTTTTTAAATATTTTAGTACGTATAAAAGTGTAATATTAAAGCTACAGGTAAAATGTATATCTTTATCAAATTCTATATTCTTAAAAAAACTTTTTTGAGTTATGGAGTATAAAAATGTATATATACTTAAAATACTAAAGATAATGTTAAAACCTTAAAACATTTCAGCTATAATATGCGTCATTAAAATATATAAGCATCACGAAATATAAGCTTTTTACCTATAAATTGAGAATATAATGTTTATTAGGTAATAGTAAATTTTAATTAGGACTCTAAATAATTATATTGGAGGTATATTACTCAAAAACTTTTTAATTAGTAAATATACACCTATTTGTATGATGCTTGTTTTTTGTATTTAAAATAAATGAATCTATATATATTTCTACTATAAAACACAGTAATTTTTTATCATATTTTTCATGAAATATAATTATTTACCATATAAATTATAAATTCGGACAAATAATTTAAATAACTTTTTAATTATTTTCTTTCAACGTATTACACTAAAAATACAATATTTTTGTAAGAACCTTTTTTTTTAAACTATTTGAGCTATCGAATAGTTCTACTATTTTTGTATATTAATTTATATACACCTATATTGGCTATATTAGATGGTATAAATTTAAAATTTGAACCATTATAAATAGATTTTATACGAGATAGTTTATCTCTTTCTGTAAATATTTAATATTATAATGTAAACAAACTAAACATGTAAAAAAATTGAACAAAACATAGCTATAAAAAAAATATATACAAATATAATAACATAATTTGAGTCAAGTCGCTTTTTTAAATAGTTAATAATATAATTTACTAGACACATCAAACATCCCTTATTATTAGAAGTTTTTCCTTAATCGTGACTAAATTTTAATAAGATATCATGTGAGAATTCTATCAAAATAAATAATATAATAATATAATCTACGCATTCATTAGGTGTAATAATTATAGGATTGGTGATTTGTTATTGAGCGCATGTCTGCATAATTATACATGACTGAAATTTTAAACCTATAAATAACTAAAAGATGTTTTGAGCGCTAAAAATGGCATGATCGAAAAAAATAAAATAGAAACAATCATTTTTCATAAGATTGTAAGTTACATGAAATATTATTTTTTTATTTAATTATTTTTACTACATCCCTACCTATATTGTGTATAATAAAATAAATTTATAAAAACTGTACTCTTTTTGAAATTATCTGACCTGTAATAGGTAACATAACAACATGCAATACTATGTTGACACAGATTAAATACAATTAAATTAAAAAAAAAAAATTTTATAACATCTGTTTGTTTTATTATTATGTACCTATAGTATAATTTAGCTATGTGGCTAATTCAATATTTGGTCGAGTTTTTATTTCCATAACTTATAATTATTTTATACAATATTAATATTTAATGTTCCTAAATATTTGCTTTCAAATTATTTTTTTTCTTGTAAACAAAACTAATATGATTAACAAATACAAATATCAATTTATATCAATTCGTATACTTAATTTATAAAGCCAAAGTAACTTTTTTCAATTTAAAAACTACTTCAAATCAGATAAAGTTGCAAGTTGCATTCTATTGTACTCAATAAGCTATCTACTCCAACCCATATACATACACTTATATATATATATATATAGAGAGAGAGATGTTATGTATATATATATGAGTGTGTGAGTGTATTGTTTATGAACTGTTTCTTTTGTCTCTGTTTCCCGTCCACACAATCACAACTATCCAATTCTATTAGTCCCAATCTGTCTGAATGTGTGAATCATAAAATATCTTGGCTTTGATCTCTATTTTTTGTTATATTAGTAAAATATAATGTTCAGTCACCACAGACGGCTGTTTTACTTATATTTAAATCTAAATTATTACTAAAATCTTAACAAAACAAATCGTACTAAGTATAAAATAAGATTTGAATAATTTCTAAATCTATTTGCTCATGTTCAAGCAATTTAATAAATAATTGTTATTAATTTTCATATTAATCATTAGATTTAAAATAGATACAGTACGTATATTTATAAACGGGTGTGTATTATTTATAATTCATATTTCAACAAAATTAATAAAAAAAATTCATAACTTTTAACATAACACAATAATAACACATAAAATCAATAGGAACTATACAAAGTACATAATCGGCATTTAAACATGGCAAATAGTATGGCGTGATAATGGCTGGTGACTATAATGTTATGTATCCTTTTTGTGCTATTTCCCAGAAACACACTTATAAGTTTGATCGTCCTAACAATAAAATATATCGAACGACTTCTTATTAACCGATTTAATTGATATTATACCTGTAATAGACTCTCTGCTTAATTGTAGGCAATGAATATTTCTCATTATTAGTGTGAACCAATCCACTTAAAACATTAGAAAGTTCATAAAATAAGGTAGAAAAAAGTTTATGGATGGAATCTAATTTAATCTGTTTGTTTTTTTTTTTTAGCATCTGCTCATGTGGATATTTTATAAGCAAAGCGTTTGTAACGAGGATCAACTATATTTTAAAGTGAATCGCTTTTTTTGTTTATATCGTCGCTCTAGGACACTGAATTTTGAGACTTTATATTTGTGCGTATGTGTGTCAAACAATTTCTAAACGTTGTAACTTATAATATTTTATAGGATTTTATCGTGTGAAAACAAAATCATTTTAGTTACACATTCTTCTCTATTAAAATGCTAGTCTTAAGTTTTAATTTTAGATTAACAATACCTTCGCATTTGAGAAGATAAAATACGATTAAAAGAATTGCCAGCATTTAATACACCAAATTAACGGCGTTGTATTGTTGACAGGTTGCGGATTGAGTTATGCTGGAGAATGTTAAAATATTTTTTTAATAACCATGTTATGTTAATTTCGGTTTCCTATGATTAAACAAAGGTTATATGATTAAAAAACCAAAAATAAAGATGAAATAATATACCGTACCCGAAAACAATAAGTATAGTGAATGACGAATTTGATGTCATCCTCTCACTCCCACGCTTATTAAGCCTATAGGTGTCAAATGGTTTTAATGATGATAATAATAATAATAGCGATTTATACCAAATAGGCTATGGGAAAATAATCACATTATTAGCTCATTTTAATATTTTTTTAAGTTTAAATTTTCTCTTTTCAATCAACAAAAATATTTTGTTTAAAAACCAAAAGGTATTTTTTGTTAATCTAACGAACATTTTTTTTTCATTTATCCACACTACATGCAATGTAGGTACTTATTATTACATATGCGGACTTGATCCCTTCTACTGTTCTCAGAAACATGTTATTTCACGAAAAATAAAATATCATCTCACCTTCGTATAATGTAACATTGAAAGGCGTAAAAAACTTTTCAGGAAACCTGATAATATTCTTTATATCACTTATATATAAGTACAAATAATACAAATATATATATACAAATTTAAGAAGTATATGAAGAATAATAATACATTTACAAGGTTCCTTATTATTTATTCATATTTTTTTTAATTTTATTATTATTACAATCAACTTGATATAATATTCTTCGTAATTCTTTTCAAAGAAATTATTTTCAATGTGTGGCATATTAAAATATAACGTAAAATATTTATGGAATCGTATATTTTACAAAAAAATCTGCAAACAAAATTAAAAATACACAATAGGTAGATAGAACTTTTCATAGGTTCTAATTCTATCACATTATTGTTTATTTTTTCTGTACTTATATATATGTAAAAATATATTTTCAAAAATGATAATAAATGCTTATATATATCCTAGAATCGTATGTATACATTATAGTTGAATTATTTTTACGATCACGTAAGCAATAAATTTTGGCTTACTTATAGGGATTTTTCTTAAAGCACCGGGCATAATTTATATACATTCATGTTAAATCTTTGGTGGTGTGCCAACAATGTAAATTTAAACAACTCCATGCGGTCAACTGGCTGATAAAAAAAAAAAATTATAACATTATCATTAATTTCAATTAAAGCACCCAAAACATAATTTATACTTTCTATATACTTCAATTAGTATTGGTAATACGCGAACAACATGTGAGCGTGATGGAATTAATAAAGCGTGATAAATAATGTATTTCTGCAGGCAACGTAAAAATGTATGAATAATAGTTTAATGTTATAGTATTGTAATCAACTCATTTTTTTGAAACAATCAATAAAAAAAGGAATTTCTTTAATTTTTTTATCAGGTGGTAATTAATTTTGTTTTTAAACATTGATATATTGCAATTTATGTGATGTGCATTTCGTTAACAATATTATTATGAGTCGGATAATACAATATATCAGTCGAGTCGATGTTGAAACGGGGCTTGTGATGCGATGTATCCGACACAAGGAAGATAATTGTGATTTATTATTATTATTATAAAAATAATTTCGTCGAAATAATGATAATTAAGCGCAAATGTCGAATTCTGGTTACATTGCGCACGCATTAACAGTCCAAGAGACGTGATACAAAAACATTCATAAAAAATAACACATTTTTTTTTCTCCTTGTTGTCAACGATCTATACACAAATGCGTAGACATAGCGATAACTGGGTCAAGGAGTCGCGAGAAAAACTATATGACAGAGTCGAGTACCTACTTAAACAGGATGTATTCGTATATGTGTGCGTATATGGTAATAATAATATAGGTACCTATTACTGTGCATAGTGCTTGTTCGGTCTGGTTGGTTTTATAATATATTTGATGTACCTACAGTAAGTCAGGATAGTATTGAAACACCAACTCGCCCATTATATAGTTAGTACCGCGTATATAAAACAGAATGATTACGAATATATCCTACAATAAAAAAAAAAATAAAGGGATTAACGCGGGATAATATTATTATTAAACACGCGCCTATAATAATTACAACAGTATACGTATTTAACATTAAAGGTTTTAAACTAACCATTATGGTACACATTTGAACGTATCTACCTATATTATAATGCATAATAAAATGGCGTGGTAGAACTCGAGACAAACAAATCGTGAGTCTAAAAACCGTAATATTACTTTTTGCGCAGCAAAGCTCGTTTTAGTAAAATCATTTTACCAGATTTCGGTTTATTGAAAAATCGTCATTTTCTTTTTTTCAGCCATAGAAGGGATAATTCTCAAAAAGTACAACATATCCACGGACGATTATCGGCTGATCGAAACAATTGTACTGAAGTCAGAACCGCACAAGGCCGGACAACAGTGGAAGTTTGCAGGAGCATTTTACTTCGCTACGACGGTACTCACGACAATTGGTACGTAACTATATGCAATATAATAGATACCTATACTAAATCATTCTAATAATATTTGCGCACGGTTTTATATATTTATGTACCAATATTATTTAGGTATCTATAACTTTAGACTTTGTATGCATAATCCAATATCAACTATACCGTAGACAGAGAACAGTATTATTTTTAAAAGGATAAAAGATTATTAAGGATTAAAACACTTTGCGCCTTTTTAAGTATACCACAGACGAAGTGCACTTCGATTTCTCTCGAACGTTTTAAAAAACGCTTCACATTTTTCCCCCATTTGTTACCCTCCGATTAATTTTTAAAACAGAAACAACACACTACTGCAACAATACAAAACATTTTCAGAAGAAAACTTTTTGAATTTCTTTTTATTAATTTTTTTTTCATGTTGATACTTTTGAATTTTGTTTAACAATAATAATAATTCAAAATTAAATCCAGAGACTTAAAATTTTACAATTATATTTAACTTGTAATCATTGAACAATTTGTATTATAATAAAATTATGAAATTTATAATATATGCAATAAATGTTAATATATTGTAGATATTATTTATATAAATAAATCACAACAATTAAACAATTATTTACATTTAAATTGAATAAAAAATTTTTTTATTATAATTATTTACCTTACAAAATGTATTAATATATTATATATTTCATGGAACTATAGTATTAGATACTTCGCTTACCAATGTTAGTCATGTACACAGTGTTTTAGTAAATAATGCAATCTCGGAAACTTAAAATATAATTTTTAGAAAACTAAGGAATTTATAATTTTTTTCGAGCCATAATAAAATATAAAAATAAAAATGTCTTCTAGTAAATATAAGCCAAATTTATACAAATGCTATGCTTACGTAGCACGAAACCGGTTAAATTACTTTTAGAGAAATTTAAAATGGTGATAACATTTTTGTATCTAATCAATGATACTAAATGTGTAAGCCAATATGTGTAAAGCTGGTCATTACCTATCTACTTATTTATATTCTTAAACCTCGTTTAAGCCTGGCCGAGTAAATGTAGGTTACCATGATTGTTAAGTACAATAGTAAGTACTATCGACGAGTATTATTCATAATACTACTTGAAAATAATATTCAAATCGTTGGTTGTTTATTATCATACATAACATCAATATTAAATATTTTTTTTGTATTATTATCCTACGCCTTTGAGTCTATATGAATAATGATGGCACAGCACTGAGCCAAATTAATGAATGTTGATATGTAATTGAAGTCTTGGTTAAGTGATTCCCAAAAATACAACTCGTAAAGTTACCAATACATGTAGTTTGTAACAATTTGTTTCATTTGAAAAAAAAAAAATGTAATTATTGAAAAAAAGTTAGCCACTAAAATGTTATAGCATTATTACTTATCAAATTAAAACAGATACATACATGCAATATGCTGTATTCTTGTTACCTGTTTTAATATAATTTCAATAATAGATAATTATTTTTATTATAAAAATAATACGGTTATTTATTTAAGATAGTATTACAAAGTATTTATTTAATATTAAAAAAAAATTCAAAGCGAAATTTAAATTTTTATAAAATCAATTGAAAAGAAAATTAATTATTATGAACAATAATGTGTGGGTGTGCTACTTTAATCTACTGATAAACAATATTATGGCATTTTTAGAATAAACAGTTTTTTTTTTATATATATCAAAATTAAATTAAAACTGTTTCATATTGATTGATTGTAACAAACTTTTTGTTACTTTATACTATTATAAAATATTATACATAATACTACCCAATAACTGCTTCTAAATTTCTAACGTTTGTCCTATAAAAAATATATTATAATCAATATCAATGTGTTTATATTGAAATTCTCTGAGTGTTAGTGGTTTATAATTATATTCATTCACGCTTTATTTCAATTCGTTGAAGAATACAATTGTTTTCAATTTGAAATTCTATTTAATGTTGTGAAAAACTGCTGATGGTAACTATAATTATATAAATAACTACAGATGTGATTATTATTATTATTGTTTTATATATATTCTCTATATACGAGTTTTAGAACTACGACGCCACTAGTGAAACTAACATAAAAAGTACCGAGTGTTAAACTCGATCGAAACTAATTCATTAGTAGATTGTCCGGGAAAACTCTAACTTTTGTAATTAATAATACTACAATATATTATATACACGCTGGATACAATAATTGGCACCCTGTCATCTGCTTTAGGTTGAGTCAGGAAATTCGTAATCCGCAAGTCGTCTATATAAGAAAATATATGATGTCGCAGCATAAATGCCCTCCTCGGAAAGGTTCAAATACTATAATACCCTCGTCTCAAGTATTTTTTTTTTCAACATAAATATTTAATACGTCAGAGTGCATCCTACTCTATGAACTATAATATACTATGTTGAAATATTGTAGGAAATTATTAAAAAATTAAAATTAAAATCCTTGTCATACTTTTTAGATTCCTCTTCCCACACCATTTGTATTTCAACCCGAAAATAATATGGAATTGTTATATTCTGTTGACTATATATAAATATGGCGTATCTGGAAGATTTGACAATAATCTTACACCAAAAATCGCGTTTAAATGTTTCATAATATCTTCCAGGTACACTCTGTATAATACTAATCGCCCGACCGCTTTTACACCTTCAGGTTACGGGCACTCGACACCAAACACGAAATCCGGCAAATTGTTCACTATGTTCTACGCGATGGTGGGCATACCACTGGGTCTAGTCATGTTCCAGAGTATAGGCGAGCAGCTGAACAAATTCTCGTCCGTGGTGATCAGACAGGCGAAGCGGGCACTTGGCTGCAAGCGTACGGAAGCCACCGAGATCAATCTCATATTTGTCGTGTCCTTTTTGTCGAGCTTGACGATCGCGGGCGGTGCAACGGCGTTTTCCACCTACGAGGGCTGGACGTACTTTGACTCGGTCTACTATTGCTTCGTCACGCTCACTACTATCGGGTAACTTAATAATATAATACCTATCTAAATATATTTATTCAGTTTAATACAAAAAAGATAAATAATAATTTGATGAACAACCACAATAATAATAACGACAACTAAAATATTGACAATATATACATAGTAGGTATATACTATATACTTACAGTGATATTAGTATAATAATAATATGATGATGATGATGATAAAGATTATGATAATTATTCAAAAGCATTCACATTCTTATTTTTTTATTTCTTAGAGAGTGTTTTTTGCAATATAAACTTGATTTTATAAATATTGACGCATCAAAATAAAAATTCTAACGAATAGTTTTTGAATTATTTAATTTTGTATACTAAGGATTATTTTAGGTGATGTTGATATTTAGTTTGAAAGACATGGAAAGTATGGTAGTTTTAAAAACGAAGTAATTAATAATAATCTATATCAACATTTTTTAAGATTTACATAAACTTCCCAAGCTAAATAAATATTAGTTACAATATTACATCTTTCTTATATTTTTATAATCCCATTTTTAAGGACTACTTTCCTTGATATGAACATTTTAATAATTGAAAAACTTCTCACATTAATTTAAAATTAGAAAAGTACATCAATTTTATAATTCATAATTTTAAAAAAATTATGCACTAAACAATTTACAGTGAACATCTGAAATTCTCATTTAAAAAACAGAAGTTTATATTACCACATGACACTTTTTCAGGTTGGGTTATATCTCAAAAATTTCGAAATATGATCTTTTAGAATATATTTAAACATTTCAAAAATTGAAATTTTAATAAATTATTATCAAGGAAAAGTAGGATTGAGCATGATTAGTGAATCACTCTGTATGCTATTAGGATAATAGTCCCCAGACGACGTTTTCGCGTTGTCCGTAATGCATCTCCCACACAGTAGTACAATTATTTACGACCAGCTTCGAACAAATAAATATTATCATCATTCCACTATTATTATAGTGCATGATTTTATTATTATTGTTATTGTTTATTGTCGTATCGTGATTACCTAAGCCACTGTAACTGCTAAGCTACTACATTAGTTACGCATCGTTCACAAAACCAATTTATGTACTAAATCATCGAATAATTTATATTCCATTAATATACAATACGAATAACTATAACATACTGCTGATAAATTAAAAATGTTATGATTGTTTTTTTTTAATTACCTATAATATTTTTATTTTTTCATTTATTTTATCTATGATAACATAATAGTTAGTAGCTACCTTCGTAATAATTTGCTGATATGACCATAACTTAACATCATTTATTTTTCCTATATACTTATTCTTAATATTTATAATTTTTAATTCAATTTATACACATATAACTAGATATATTATCATTTTTAGTGATCAAAATTAATAATGGAAAAATAAAACAAATTATTTTATTATATTGTTAATTATTATTATTAGAATTTGCTTTCTGTAAAATTTATTATGAAAACCAATAATATAATTTATATAATTACAATCGTTATGATTTTTTTGATAATTTTGATGCTGATAATAATTGTATTAAAATACTACAACCATCGACCTAAATAAACGACTTGAACTCCAAAATGAAGTTTTATATATTATTTATTTGCGAATTTGTTAACATTAATATTTGTAACACATATCTTTATTTTTTATTGATTATTAAACAAAAATTTAAGTTTCACCTAAAATTGTAATTGTGTAATTTGGTTTTTGATTATAGCTAAACAAAAGCTATTGGTACAATTTAATATACTGTTGTTTTAATTTCTGAGTAGAGAGATGAATGTATTGATTTTACGATGATATGTGTTTTATTAAAAATAGTAAGTATTCTTCAAAATAATCAGGATGAACAAAAATAAATTAAGAGAAAACCGGAATTTTCACAAAAATGCAGTTTTCAACAAAACCTATTTTGTTTTTTTTATAAGTGTAACTTGAAAACTAATAACCATACATTCTGAAAATTGGCAATATTTTTAGTATTTTTTATATATATAAATGTCAACAAAAATTATTCATGGAGTAAAATGATTGAAAATTTAATACAAAGATACATTTTTATTTTTTTATTCAAGCATATCGAGATTTATAGTTTCAATATTATTATTTTATACGCTTTCAAATTTAGAATCTTGATAAATTTTGTAATATATCAAAAATTCTTAAAATATTATGTAGTTAAAAATTCATAAAAATTATATTTTTATAGCTAATATTTAAAATCGTTCTTACCTACTGTATTATGAAAAGTAAAATAAACTTTGTTAATAGCAATACTTAAATGTATAGGTATCACAAAGTAAACTTATTGATTTTACAGTCTCATTGATCATCTCTCTCAGAATCGTTTTTCTCATACAATAATATGAGTATATCATTAAATTCAAATTTAACACATCCATCACAGTGACCCACATAGTGTACAGCGAAGCAGTACCTACTTGCCTCTCTCCTACCTTTTTTTGAGTTTGTTCATTAACACTTTTTCATGCAAAATGAAATTTTAATTTTTAAACAATATAATAAACCCTTTTTTTGACACTATACACTATACTTTATAATGGATAGAAATATTCCCTCTATAGTTTAGATTTTTGTCACAGATAATTGCTTCTTTAATGTGGTCTTTTTTACAGAAGTTTTCAAAAAAGTTTTTTTTTTTTTAAAAATGTTTATTTTTATTTTGGCATTTCAGAAATTTATCAATACGTATTGTTGTCATTAATATTTATAATATTAACTTAAGTATTTAAAAAAGCATTATAAATATTAAAATTAAAATTATAAGAATAAGTATGAGTACCTATGAATAAGAATAACATTAAAAGTAATAAGTCAGACTTGATACATAAACTCTATGTTGAACACATGTCATGCACGCATCTCTCAATTCAACCTCACATTGCTCGTTAGGAAAGTGTTTTAATATTAAATTCAAAAACAATGTATTAATTTATATAATCCAAAAAATTAGCTGAATCAAAAAAATAATACAAGTTACAACCATAGTTTATCCAAAATCATGCTTTTTTGAACTATTTCAATATTTTACGAAAAGTATCGGAATTCTAAATAAAAAAAATATATAGGTATATTGATTAAATTGTAAAAATTACCTTTTCAAACTACTATCTATACTCAATTTCCAAACTACAGAGGTGATACTTTAAAAACTTTTTTGACACTACTTTTAGTTTAAAAAGTTTTCACTGGTAAAGAAAAAAAATTAAAAGCATATATGTATTTTGCAAATAAATTTCTTGCTCTACTCAGAATTTAAAACCTTGTTCTGTTCTCAAAACATTAATAATACAACAATATTATTCATAAGAAAAGTTATGTCTAATAAATCATCAACAATAAAACTGCTTCTTACTGTTTACACATTTTGTATTTATAATAATAATACCATAAACATTGTAATTAATTTACTCTATATTACACTTGATTTATATAGTTCTATATTGTTCATCGTTGTATCATTTTTATTATTTAAAAAACTATTTCAGAGATAAAAATATGTATTTATTCATATTTTCCATGGTGGAAAAAGAATAGTATTCTTTTGGTAGAAAAGAGAATCTAATATTATTATCTAGTCTGGTGGAAAAAGGATAAGGTTTATTCTGTCAAAAAAGAGAGCATTCTTCAATGTTTGTCACAAAATAAATAAAATAAACAGTAGAATTTAGTACATAAAAAAATATGCCCATTTTATAGTTTATTTTGTTCAATGAACAATATGTAGTGTAAAATATATATCTAGGCATCATATTGTTATTTACAAAAGTGCATAAAAAAAAACATATAACTATAGTTATTTACTATTATTAAAATATTAAATTTGTTCAAATTAATTAGTATTTTCATATAGTAGGTATCTAAAATAAAAAAATAAAATCTGACATATAAATATTAAAACAATATCTTAACATTTCCTTTTCAACAAAATCTGTTTTACTTGGGCTTGTTAAATGTAGTCATGCACCTGAAAGTACCCGTGACTAATGTATTATTTATAAGTTTAAAAAGTAGCCTCTAAAGTATGATTTTTAATAATTCAAACCATATATTTTATCGTGTAGGAAAAAAATTTATAAATTTATACTGTGAATTATTTTTATAAATAATTTATTATTTATTACATATTTATTGATAATTATATTTTCTCATAATTTTCAAACGAACTCTAAAGCCGACCCATCCTTCACTTTATGTATACTTTTTCAAAACTAATATACCAATATTTTTGTTTGATATTTTCTCAAGTCAGGAAGTAAATTTGATAATGCGCCGCTGGCTCGCTTAGCGAGTGCATCTATCTCTGCTACTAGTGCTACTACCGGCTTACTATATATTGCGATGCCTCTGTTTTATATGTTAAGCATATCTAAGTATGTTATGATTTTTATTTCCGACATTTTTCACAGATTCGGCGACATGGTGGCCTTGCAGAAGAACAACACGTTGAACGACAAGCTCGAGTACGTTGCGTTCACGTTGATATTCATTCTGTTCGGCCTGGCAGTAGTGGCAGCGTCGCTCGATCTATTGGTGCTCAGGTTTGTCACTATGAACACCGAGGACGAGAGAAGAGATGAGGCTGAGGCGTTACAAGTAATATTAAAATATTATTTATTTATTATTCGTTATAAATAGATATATATATATATATAAAACATTACTATAAAATAGCGATTAACGTGTGCACAAAGAAAAGAAAACGATACACTTCATTTTCCACCAAAATATATAGATAGATAAAAAATGTATAACATATTATATGTACATGAAATTATTTTATAACTTTTATATTGTGGTTGAATGTAGTCGCAGAGATTGTCACACGTAATTTTGTTTAAATCAATTTTAGTAATATAAGAAAATCTTCAAAATCGTATTCACGAAATCAAAACATAAACATGTGACAATCTGTGTCTGATTTAAAAAAAAAAACAAAATAGCCTGCTTACTGGATTCATGATTTATTTGATCTAACTCTCGAAACCGTTGAATCGTTGGAATATAGGTAACTTCTACGGTCCGAGGTATGGAATGGATGATCACAACGACGATGTGTAGAACGTTTCGAATTTGTGCCAAACAAATATAATATAATACAGCGTAGACGCATCATGTCCCATTGCAGAGTATACATATATGTTTAAATATAATAAAATTATTTACATACGGACAGATTTCCGTTTGTTTTTATCCGATTTTGTTGTTTATGCGTATGTTTGTATTCGTTTCGAATACCTCGGGAATGGCAGGTAAAACAAATATTGTTGGGAAAAAAACACAATGCAATAATAAAATCCGTATACCAGACATACGGTACCCATAGCTATCATATAACTGAGAGGGGTGGAAATATCCAGGGAAAAACCACAACGCAGTGAGGCTTTCGTTGGATGGGAAGTGTTCAAGGCGGCACTTCGGTGTTATATTTAAAGTGGGCTGTGATACGTTATTGATTATATAATATAATAATTTCAAAATGTTAAAATTTACCTCTTGTAATAATAATAATAATACAATAAAGACGTATTAAGTAACATTTTTAAGAATAAAGAATAATTTCTAATAATTATTATTAAAATAATGGTAAACCTAATTATTGTTATACCTTCTTAAGGTGTACTTAATAATGAATAAATAATGAACGTCTAAAGATATAGAATTATAACGGATTTGAACAGGTTATACATACCTACGTAAATATATTTTAGATTTTCAGTGGAACGATGATTATGAATTCACGAGAAATTATTTAACGGAACTTTTTAAGGATTATCTACTTAAATTCTATACTTAATGTTTTGTATGTATTTGTACGTTTTTTTCTGTGAATTCTGGTTTTTAATTTAATTTAGCTAAAAACAATTTAAAAACAAGGACCCTATTATGTTTTTACATTATACCAATATAACATGTAGTATACGATAAGCATATATACTATATACAATGTACTCAAATGGTCAACGGAGAAAGTTTAATAACAGCCTGGCTGTTTTTGCTCCTTCTCCCATTCTCAACCCTGTTATAAACATATAGTACATACACTGTCTACAGTTGTCAACATCGAGAATATCACTTGTCGTGACGCTCTCGTACATATATACTATAGCAATACTGAAATTCTGATCCCATATGTTCGATGATTACGACGTACTCGTTTTTTTTTTTTTTTTTTGTACTTATTACACAAGCACATATAAATTGTATAAACAAAACATCTGTTTGCATGAAGCTTAGAACACTTTTGATTATTTTTTTTTTCCCCAAAAAAATATCGTTTTAATTATAAAATGTATACACGAAAACGGTCGACGCCCACTCGCCTTCCGTTTATTTTATAATACTCTATACGATATAGTACACTGTATATATACCTACGGTACACAACACATTTATATAAAATATTCGATATGCATTCACATGGATTGATGGGTGTGGATGGGTGTGTTTGCGTATAATATTATTATAACAATATAATATTATATATGCACAAATTGTACGTACAAACAATTTTATGAGACGAACCAGTGATAATATAAATTGCGTGTTACTCCGCAATCCGTTTACTGTGTTGTGTTATTATTATCATTATTTTAAAATGTTTCGCTGCAGTAGGTACTGATGCGATGTAAATATAAAACAAATTCAACGGTGTATCGTTAAAAATATATTATATATTTTATGTGTATAATTTTTAAGAAAATATTCAGAAGCAACTTTATATATATATATATATATACATAACTCTGTAATAACTAACAATATGTATTATTTCTATGCAAATAACGTTTTATACTGCCTACAGGCAATTTTATTTTGATTGAAAATCAAAGTTTTTCTTACGCTAAAGCCTGAAGTGGCGCATTATTATTATACTGTGTAAGACGTATAATCTTAACTTTCAACAAACTTTTCAGTGTTGTTTCATTGGCTGTGCCTCGGAGGATCATAATAATATAATTAACAAAATTGTGAGGTTTCGAACTGTTACCGTTAATAACTTGAACAAATAAATACAATTCTGTGTCAGCAATAAAATATATATACATAAAAACTAATAATATGAAATAAATTCTATGAGCATTGTAATTCAAATAGCCTTATCGAACAACAATATGTTAAAAATGTCATCTGCGCTAGATTTGAATTTAAATGCATCGTCAGGTTGATAATATTCAAAATTAACAAACGATTTATAATAAAACTATAGCAGTCAAATATATTAGTCATGTAGAGCCATTTCAATACAATAATACTGATTACTGACATATAAATTTTAATATCTGTTATCATTACCGTCATATAATACTATTCGCCACACCTTTGTAATACATAATATTATGATATATTCAATATAATTTATCGGTAGGTACGTACAAAATATAATACGTATATAAGCCTATAATATGATAATGGCATAAATATATAACGATTCAACGTATAATTAATTATATTTCAACCATTAAGCTAATTAAGAAACACTGCAGTAGGCGTATTCTCGTTCAAAATAAATAAATTGCGATAGGATATGTATATAGCGTATGCTAATCTAGTTTACGTCGATACTCTACATTATTATAATACAATAGCTGCAGCTGTTAAACAATGTTAAATAATATAATGTCATTTAACACGCTCCCGTGGATACCGGGTTTTATATTATTGTTATATAGACCTACAATATCGGCCGATCCGACCCGAGCGCGGCAAATTGACGATCCCCCGTGAAAAATTATTCATTACGGAGCGTTTATATTATTGTTAAACGTAAAAATCTATGTGTGAGCTGCCGGATGATTTTTAAAAAAAATATACATATATATTATATACAACCGTGTAGTAAATCGAAAACAGTTTTCTATCGTTGTTACTATTATTATTGACGGGTGCAGATGTCGAAATTCGATTTGTGCGCGGGGGTGACTACAGGTCGAAGCACCGCTGACATAATTCGGACAAAAGGTTTCATACAAATTACATTTCAAACGCATATATACATATATAATATACGCATACTCGGTCACTCGGACATTTCTCGTTTTAATTACGAAAAAAAAATATGTATATATTATACACGTACCTATATGCGTGTAAAAAAGATAAAAAAAAAAAAAATACTACGATGTTAGCTAGCGAACGACGAGCGTGACACTATGAAAAGGGTTTCTGTGCGGCGCGTTTAATACGTACGTACGATACTTGATTGGTTTTAGTGCCACGCGCGTAGTTTTTGATATTTTATTTATATTGACGGGGTCGCACGGCCAAGAAAAATCTGCTAGCAAATTTCGCCGTTTTAACTGCATAGTGCGGCTGGTTATCGATTACATACTAAACATTCTATAATAGGCCGTTTCACACGGTCAGAATATATTATATCGTTACACTTACGCCGCAGCGGGTTATTATATTATTATTTGCACTATTACGACCGTAATGTTGTTAGAACAATATCATGATAATTTACGACAATAACCTACCAGCACACGTCTCTATAGGTATTCATTTCGGAAAAAAAAAGCGGGTTGTCGCCTAGGCCGTAGATATTTTCCTCCAAACATGAGATACCGTATTTTTCCGTGGTACATTTTTCTCTGTTATCAAATTAAGAGCTGATTATTATCTTCTTTATCTTCTTATTACTGTTAACTTGAACTACACTAACCTTACTTGAAAAATGTCTTCTCATATCATTGTAAAATTGATAGATTAATCGTTAAGCCCAAAATTTAAAAATAACGTTCCTAAAATATAATTCATATAATTTTTAGTTTTATTTTGCTATATCTTATTTATAATATCGTACATAATATCACTATTGTATCATTAGACTATTAGATTTTTTATTAATATATTCAAATTTAATAAATCTTGTAAATATATTCCCACAAGTTATATACAAAAGTAAATAATAAATATCCATTTTAGACATCAAATAAGTTAAAATTTGTCGTTTTAATATAATGTTACTATTGAAAATTATCTTTATTATAAACAAAATAGAACGCAAATAACACTATAAATTGGTAAAATATCTATTTTAATCGTTTAAATAATATTTATAAGAGAACACTAAAGATACTACTGTCTATTGCGTCTACTGCTACTACGACACTGATCAATTTGGTTTATGTATTATTATCAACAACATACTGTATGATTTATAACTAAAAAAATATATCTAAATCAAATTAATGTTAGTTAATGGTCTCAAAATGATAACAGTACTGCAATACTGCAGTGTATACAGTATACTGAATAACTTAATAATCCAAACAACCTTTACAACATCTATAATATTTTGCATGATTATTTCCAACGACCCATCGAGAGATACAATAACGCAGTCTCGACTGAATGCATTTCGTGAATAAATTCATTTTTTTCTCCTGAAATAATATTTATTTATATTCTTTATAGCCGAATAAAACATTCATCAGATCGTTTATAACACGAATACACGTAATACAACTAGTTTACGACTTATTCATTTTAATCTCGAGTATTATATATTTTATAGTTGTGATGTTTTTTTATTCCATATTTGTTCAAATATTATAACTGCATATTATCATGCCTTACCTAACCAAACATTATATAGACTTTAAGTATATGGTTGAAGGTTAAATGCCTGTAATGTATAGACCCTATATTATTATACTATACACTCATGTAATATCATAATAATATGATACATGACAGATTATAATATACAAACGTAACGATATTATACGTATATCTGTAAGAACTGTTGGAAACTTACCAGATGAATAATTAATAAGAGTTATTGACATAACGTAGGTGTGAAATTTTTAATTTTTTTTAAGAATGAGTAAGTTTATAACATTAAATTTTATCTTTTACTCCTTCACTTACCTCATTTTTCCAACATGTAACTAACCAAATAGTTGAAAGTGATCAATAAACTTTACTAAACTATAGAAAATTGATGATTACCTAGTTTGATTGTTTGTATTTTCTTGTATCTACACCAAACAGTAACCGCCATTCATAATTCATAATAATATTATCTATCATATAAAAAAAATATTTAATTTCAATTTCTGTTTGTTATCTCGTTGAATAATTTTTCAAACAAACTAGCTTTTTATTAATCTCGAGAGCTCCATTAAATGGTTTTTTATGTTTATATTTTATAAAATAAAACTAATTTTAAGCTACTGGCATGTAATATTATACGTATAACTATCGATTACACGTCTTTTTGCACATTTATTATTTTATTTATACGATATTAATAATATATATATATATATTTTTTTTATAATTTCTGAGATGAGAAAAGAGTAGACCAATACTTTTTTGGGTTAGGAATAGCTTTTGAAATAATGAGTGACCATGACGTATCGCGCGTAAAACGAATGTGTATTGATATCCGTTTCACAAAAACTACATCATAGTCAGCCTCGCCGAAACGAGTTTTCACCGAAATATTTTATTTTCTTAGATAAATAACAATCAAGCACCTCATACCAAACGGAGACGCGCTACTTTATTATTATTACGACATTATATCTATTTTCCGAGTTTTTGAACCCAGAGCGTGCGGGTGTGTCCCGTTTTACATGACACCCGTAAAAGGATATTATTAAAATTAATATTATACACATTCACACACACACATAAGTGTATGACGTAGGTATACATACATATACAGTGTGATTCGCCAAGCAGGCTCACTTCCATTTTTTTCATTTAAAATTGACTTTATTCATATTTGAATAAGTGTGTGATTTTTAAATAAGCTTAAAGACTATTTATTAAAATTCTTGAAATTTCATGTACAACATAAAAAGTGACTGACAATACAAACTTTGAGAATATTTGTGTTATTTTCAAGAAATCTGGAATATAATATATATTGCTGGAGTTTTTTCAAAGTATTCATAGATTGATTGTGCTACAAACAGACGAATCAATGATTAACAATGAATTGTTTGATAAGTGAAAATAATGTTTTTTTCATTCTTGAAATAAACGAAATTCATTTCATATTATTGTAGAAGCGTTGAAATCTTCTCCGATATTTGATTTCTTCGCTTTGGGCTAAAAATTATTCTATTTCACTAATTAATAGGAGTATTTTGTCTCGATAAGAAATTTAAATTTGGAACGTACTATATCTATGTGATTATTCTTGTTATTTATATTACGACTATAGTTGTTTGCATCGTTAGTTTTAATTTTGGTGGCGTGAGAGCATTATCTGAATATTATACGGACACAAATAAGTCATCAATCTCGTTATCTATTGTAAAAATGGAACCAGTAAATATTAGAGAATCGAAGAATTGCGTTTATTTTTTTTTATTTTTAACATTTAGATTTGGTGAGTATGTCATCCATTATTTTAAGTAAAAAAATTTAATAAATAAAGTAGAAACATTAGAGTAAAGAAAATAATGGGTATATTAATATTCATATTATCAGATCACGTCATGTAGTAATACAGCATGCTATACATAATATACAGGGATACGGATAAACGTTTGCTACTCGGTTGAGGTTGTACTTGTACACATAACTGTTATAATATGTATATCATATATTAGGTAGGTGCATTTATGCGATTAGCGCGTTTAGCATAATGAAATGAAAAATCGATTTCGCAACTCCATTGATAAAGACACGCGTTTGTGCAGTATGACAACTCCGCAATACGCAATATAATAATATAATGATAATAATAATAACAACAATATTACAAAACGGTAGCGGTCGTGGAACACACGGAATACATATAGCGTTATATTATGACTTTGTCGCAATTTCGTATATTATATAATATACAGTATACATGACAGTGTAACGCTCTTACTTCCATATAATTATAATAATAATAATAATATAATATAATATTGCACATCGACGTCAAATGCTGTAAATAAGTCATTGTCGGTACTACGATATTACCTATGCCTGTATGTGTACATACAAATTACATAAAATATATATATATATTTTTTAATATTTATTTTTCATATTACACAATCTGTTACAAATAAATGAATTTTATGGTGCGTGAGGAAAAAAAATAAAATGACATAAGTAACTGAGTGTAGAGTTCTTGAAAAAATATATATATATTTTTAGTAATTATTACTTAAAAGAGATGGATGACAGTAAGGATAGTAAAGTTATGTATACTATTATGTTGGGAGGTCACGGCACCACTACCTTTTTTGTGTTACCGAGTATATTTGTTGAGACTAGTCGTTTAATAAGGGGATTTCTGTGATTTTGTATACTAAGTCGTTTGGAATAACACTTTAGATGTACTATAAACATAAGTAACAAAGTCATTATGTATTGAGTGGTTTGATTCATACAGGAATGTTTTAGTTATAGCTCGGAGTTTTTCAGTTTGAAATCATTGTATTTGATTTACGTTCGAGATTTATGCAGTGCCCTATAATTGCTCGCAATAGATTCAGATTGGTTTAATAAAAAGTTTATGGATTAAAAGCTTATTTGATGATTTAGTGTGATTGTAGGTTAAGAAAATACAGAGGACATGGAAGCGCTCGTTCAAAGTTAAAAGTTTGTTGCGTAAATGAAACTACCAAGTATAAGACGTTGGTCTAGGGTAATACCTAAGTAGTAGACACATTGCGCAGTTTATAGGATTAATTCATTGAGATTTAGGGAAGGAAATTTTTTCTATGTATAAGAGATAGCACCTATCTTATTCCACCAATGTATTTATTTGGATTCGTTTATTTTCACATCCTATTCCTTGTACATAGCATTCTTTTAATAAGAACTAGGTGTTCTTGTACAAGTGGGGAAGCAGTAGCGGTGTCGTGAATTTTTCATCGGCTAAGTCACAATCAAGTGTGTTACTATATTGAGTGGGGAATAGACCAGAGCATAGTAAAAATTAAAAATAGTTTAAAAATTAGCGAGTGTAATATACTAGTATACTAGGCATTTTCATTATAAATATATCTAGTATAAATATATATCTGATAGTTTCCTGGTAAATGTTGACCAATAATTAGAAATAAGAGATGAGATAACTGTTAAGTTTGCAGATTTATTTTGATTATTAGCTTTTTTGTCAGTAAAATTGTGTTTATTTTTAGATACGGTACGATGAGCAAAATAATTTAAATTTTTTCACCGGTTCGTTGTATGGAATTATCGTTGAATTGGGAAAACTACATTTCAAATGCTCTTGTTTTTGCTGTCATTCGAGATCTGATAATATGAAATCGTTATTTACTGTTTGAGTATTAACTGCCTTAACTATCTTAATTGGTGGAATCGTTTAAGGTGGTTTATCTTTAGTTTGATTCGTGGGCATGGGATTGTCTTATCTGTAGTCTACAGATCATCGTATTAACGGTGCCGGAGGATGACAGATAATAGTATTTTACGTATTTTAAATAATTTATATTATTTAAAAAGAGATTATTGTTGGCGCTGCAATGATTTGCAAGTGTCGAGTTTGAGATTAGTTATATATTATACATACATATTTTATATATTGAATTTAAACAGAATAGATTAAAATCCGTTGAGATTAACCAGTATTGTACAAACATAGTTCAAAGACAACGTACCTAATGGGTACGTGCGTATTGTGTGGTTGTTTGTGAGAAACTATTCATATACATATATATGTGCGTGTGTTTTATATTATAGTAGTTAGGTATCTACTACTACGATAACATTGTCTAATTCGCAAAAGCAATTGCGCAACAATAAGGACTAGTCACAAGTGTATGGATTATGGGCATATTATATACTGTGAAGTAATAGGAGCCCATTTACGAACACGGTGAATATATTTTATTCATGTTGATTGTGTTTTAAATTTATTATAACACACAAGATAAATATTATGCATACTGTATTTATTTTTGTACAATAATTTGCAGATGAATCGTTAAAAATAAAATTTTCCAAAATAATGTAACTACATCTTAACTAACTTTGTACTTATAAGGTAATTTAACTAACACTTTAATAATGACTCAACCAAATATAATTTTAATATAATATATACGAATTTCGGCATTAATTCAAAATTAAATATATTATTATACGTTTTCCAGTAAACGTGTGCTTAATTGATTTAAAACAGCCTCATTGAAAACCCGTGTTTTTCGCCAATCAGAGTTTCAGCTCCGTGGTACAGAATATACGTACATATTATTCGTTTTAATAGTATAGACAATCAAAATGATGAAGCACTGGTAATGCATATTGTCAAAAACTTCACCAGATCTATGGGTATATTACTCTCATTGTCAAATGTTCCGCTCGATAAGCATGATAACGAGATGTGGATATGGCATTAATAATGCGGCTGTGTGAGAGATGATGTCGTAAAATACTCAGTGTCAAATTGTTCATTTTAATAAGTAATACAGTCTCGCGATAACTCAAAGTCAAGATGGGATAAAAAATACCAAACGGTTTTGATTTGACTAACTCAAGTTTGTCGGAAAGTAATTTGAATCTTCAAATTACATACGGAGAAAAAAAGGACATTATTCATATATAATAATACGAATACGCTAGAAAACTACTAGGGTAAATGCGATTACATTTTAAAAGCAACTATTGTGTTATAAAAGTGATTTTGATCGGAGACCCGGAGTCCAGTATAACATGTAAGTACATAACATTTTAGTCTATATTACAGACCTTTAAAATATTGTTTTCTGAATCACTACGAAAGAAATTTTGTTCATATTACCGACTTATCATAAGCTCTATTAATTAGATTTTTTTCAGTGGATTTTCATCATTTTTTAGAGTTTTAAAGCACTCATTATACACTATACTGTTATAAGTATTAAGTAAAATAACAAACAAAAATCAAACACTCGTTACAAAGTGTAGACTAATTTAATACCGATAGCAAAGCATATAATATACGACAAAATATATTTAATATTATAAAATAAAATAGGACAAATTGTTTTTTAATTGTATATTTCTTCCGACTTTAATTTACAGTAACTAAAAATGCATTAATTTAAAATTTATCGACAAATCGAAAATAGTTTGAGTACCTACCGATGAGTAGCCGGTTTAAATTAAATTTAACATTAATAACATTAATATAACAATATTGACTGCATAAGTATAATCAATGATAACAAAAACCTGTGATTAAATAATATTTTAACCTTTGTAAATATCTATTAATATGTGTATGTTAGTGAAAGTAAATATTTTTCGACGTACGATTGTCTATGCAAGTTTTGCAAGATATTTTTTAGCGGGAAGACCTAAACATTTCATAATAATTATAGTTCTGTGAAATGTTGGCAAGTGAATTGTTTTTTTGGCAATAAGCCATTTTGGCAAATAATTTTCCAGTTAAGATGGTTAAACATAAACACATTAAAAATATACATGTTTCATGCATTACCAATAGTTTGATAGCCTTAAATGTAATCGTCTCGTGTCAATAGGAACGTATTGTTTTTTTTAACTGTGTAGCTTACTTTGTAATAAATGTTTTATTTTTTACTTTATTAATACATTTTTCCAAACGGTTGATAAACTAAAATTTTACATCATCAATGAAATGAATGAATTTTTCATCAGTATATATTTTTTGTTTTTCTTCTATAAGAAGCAATATAGGACGTCATCAATTGATCACCGATAAACTGCGAGCTTATTATTACCAAAGACCGTGATTCCTTGTTCTCGACGACAGAGTTCACTAAATTTAAATTACTTTTTAATTCGAAAATGTTAGTACATTTATACTGCAATTATTTAACAGATATATTTTGTTTTCTTTAGATTACGTTATTAATATTTGTACTATTGTTAAGATTTATTTTACGTCGGCGTTCAAATAAAATAATTAATGTAACAAATTTTGTAATTTATAAAAGACGCGCGTTTAGGTCTGGAAAAGGCTATATATAATAATACACTACTGAATCCGTCTGACAACGCCAGTCTTTGTTTTTATGTATCGAGGAATTGCCAGTAAATTTCGTCTCCATTTGAAATAAAATCGTTTTTAGCACGTTAAAGATATCTTAAGTTTTACCCACCTAATTTATATACATATAATGAATATCAGACTTGGCAGTATTCTGAATACTTTTAGAGTATAGTTTCATAAAAGTATTAAAAGCTGTATTCTAAACATTTTTAAAGTATTACGAATATTTTATTCAAACTACTTCTATATTATAAATATAAATTGTTTTATTTTTATCTATATTAATGAAAGGCAATGTTTATGTGTGCCAATATTTTAAATTTCTCTTTTTTAAAATTGACTCACGCAGGTATTTGTTGGATCACGAAAAATGAATATTTTAAATTCTGAGCAGAGCAATGAATATATTGATTTTAAAATTATGGGTATATTTTTCTTGTCAATCACCGACTTTCGAGACGGTAAAAATGCTTCGATTTTCAACTTTGGGGGAAATTTAGTTTCTGAATTGGATCTAGTTGGTAGTCAAAGGTAACAAAAAATAAAAATTTACTGTACTTTTCTTAGTAATAGGAAAAATAAAAAAACAATTAAGAAAAATGGGAGTTTCTACACTAACTAAATTTTTGACAAAATTAATTTTTTTTTAATGAGTAATAATTCAAAAACGAATAACTGTAGAAACTTAACATTTTTTTTTTTTTTGTTTAATTTTCAATAAAAAAAATTTCCCTCCGTCAAACCTTTAAAATTTAATACAAACTTTCTCATAACGTGTATTTATGAATATTTAAAAAAAAAGTGAAGTATAAACAATAAACATACGAGTATAGGCGTATTTACGGGAGGGGCCGGGTGGGAACTTCCCCCCTCCCCGGCAGACTGTGGCTCCAACATGGGTAACATTTAGGGGGGTTAAAATAAAAAAATTCTCAAATGTAAGATAATAATAATATTAATAATATTAGGGTAATATTTATTTAATTACAAGTTCAGGTAAAGTGCCTTATCTTGCCCTCCCCAATGGGCGACCATGGCCTCCAACAAAATCATGCTAAGATAAAAAAAAAGTCGTGTGGGGTTTACCCTGCAGTACTTTTAGATTTTGATTAATTGTAATTTTTTTTAGTTACGCATTTATAATAAAAAATATTCCTAACGTTATGCATTTTGTAACATAAAAAATGAATGTTTCTTCATGTCTAAAAAAAAAATAGGTCTCATAATTTAAAAATTTGTTGTGCCCTTCGGCCGCCAAAGTCTGAACACGCCTATGAGTATAAATCAACAATAGAGTTTTGTTGTCGTTTTAACTCAAGATTTTAACGAATTTCTAAAAGTTTATGAAAATTAGCAAATTATTTTGTAGTTAATAATTCATACAATTTTTAATATTTATAATATTTATACAAAAGAATTTAAAATTCGATACAAGATTTTTTCAAGTTTTTTTTTTAACCTATATTTTTTTAAAGTTACTCGAAAACAAGTAATTTTAAATATTTTTCATAAAATATTCATAATATGATCATTATATTATGCAAAAAATTACCTAGTATTTAATATTGTTTTGGTATTTATTTTTATGTTATAAATCATAAAATATTACTGTTATATTATTGTACTATACAAATTATGCAAGATTAACTAAAATATTTTAAGAGTATTTGAATTACTATTTTTAATGAAGTATTCAATTATATACTTAAAATAATATTTTTCATAAGCATTCGAATATTTATTGCAAATACTTTTTAAAAGTATTTTCCACAAGTCTAAATCAAATATTCATTTAAAATATATAAAACGATTTAATATAAAACTCGTCGCAATTCTACTTTAGCATTCGACCCGTCCGTATAACACGACAGATTTTCTGTATACAGTTTCGTATAATATACTGACTATATACATGTAATATACGTATTATATACATCACTCGACGGGGCGTACTCGGCGCCGCGGACAAAAGCGTCGTCATTTCGAGACGTGAATTTGACGGGTCCGAGTCGTATTAATCGGCAGAGGACAAAAACAGAAGCTCCGACGACATAAGCCCCAGTTGCAGTGCAGCTCGCCAGATTTCCTCGTCAAACCCTGTTTTTCATGAAACGCAACCCTTCGTCCGGCACACGAACACAAATCATCTCTACAGCGAGCGGAATACAAGTACTGACGCACACGTATACATTTACACACACACACACACACACATACATACGAAAATATTATACAGAGCGGTTCTCGCGTTTAACGTTAAGCTGTCATATTATGGTATTATTATATATGGAAAGTACAAGAACATAAAACAAAGTGCTGATAAGTGATAACTGATTACCAATAAAAGAGGTGTAAAACTACAATAAGTCAGTTTTGAAACGTAAAATATACTATGTGCTAAAAGCAAATTTTTCAGAACACACGTTTAAAAAATATTGTTAATTTGATTTACAGAAATAAATTTGAAGTAATTATCCAATCTTATTATGAGAAAAATTGATTAACTGTGGATTCTCACAGTTTTTTTGCTAAGCTTTTGTTATAAGAGTTTACATTTCGAATGATGGTGTTATATTATAAATCACATAGAAAGTATTTTATAAATAATTTATACGAGGTTTAATTATAGGTATTAATTCATAAATTCATTAATTTTGCAAATGAAAATAGACAATACCACATATTAAATAACATCAAGTGATGGTTTTTCTTTTTTTTTATGAACCTAGAGACGCTTAAACCTAAAAATCTTAAATATAACACATAAGTTTCTTCGTAAATTGTGAAGTTTTTAAATGTTTAAAAAACATAATAATTATAACTGTATACCTTGACTGTATCTTCTAATAAATATTAGCTACCTGATTTGCGATAAAAGAATCACTCTGTAAGTATGTCGTACCCTAATTTATATTATATATATTCAGTGTATGTATGAGTTTCCATATATCCGTATACGTGGTATATGTGTGTTATAATATATTATCGTTGTAAAATATATTATTGTCGTCGTCGTTGTAGTCTAGTGCACTCGCAAAAATCGCCGCGGGTGGGACGAGCGATTCCTCCGCCACGTGACCGGATTATTGTTTATATACAGGATGGTTAATGGCGAACTCGACATTATCGTGTTTTATATATTTTTGGCATTTTTATAACCCTTTGGTTCTATTTATTATTCGTATATGTCAAACACGAGGAATATATTATACGATTAGTTCCACAACACTCTATTCATTGGTCAATATCTTCATACAACTACGGGATTTTTCTAGCTATACAATCAGTTTCTAATGTTTCTTGTGTTGCAAACAAAATTTGTTTAATGTTTTCATAAAGTTTTAAGTGTTTAAAATTCATTTTCACAACAAAAACTAGAGCAAGATGAAGTAAGCTATGTTATAGGATAAAATACATTATTTTTAATTAAATAAAAATTGATATATGCATATATATATTATTACATTATTATATACTAATAATAAGTAAATGTTGTACTAAATACTATGTAATTCGAACTTATTCGAATATTATAATAATATAACTACAATAAATTAAATAACAAACAATTAATAATAATTCAATTTTTAACCGATTTCATTTCCGATGTAAACATTAGTGGCTTAAAACATAAAAATAATAATACCCAAAGTAGTCATACGCCTAAAATAACATATAATGCTGCCCAACGAAAGGATAAAATTGAACTTTTTGATAATGATGTACTTACTTTTACTAACACTCATTTTTACTATTTAATTGTAATTATTATTATTATTATTATTTTTTTTTCTTTTTTACAGTAACCTATATTTTTAGTTTTATAATCGTAAGCTAAATAAAAATACCTATTAATTTGTTTTTAACATCAGATGTAGACAAAAATGTATTGTAATACATTTATAAAAAAAAATTAAATATTTGGAAGAGCATTTAATCAGTTAGATTACAACTTTACAGTGGATTAAGTACTTATTATCTTTTACTCTATTCGTTGAAACATTAAATGCTTATAAATAACACAAAATTGTATGATGTGTGTGTATGTATAGTATTATAAATACTTCAAACCGTATTATTATATTATAAAAATATAAACATTTACTCGGGAAATGAATGCGACCGTTTGATAATGATGGATCACACTATACATTATATACCTAATGTACATAATATACTGATATACGTTTTAACCATAATATAATACACTCGTGTTATGATAATATACATTATACATAATATTATTATATACGGTTTCCACTTCACCGCCACCCGCGTCCGTTCCTTGAACTTCGTGTTATCTCCTTACAGGCAAAAAAAAAACAGACGCGCGAGTGCTCGGAACAAACACACTCTCGGTGCCGCCGCACACGCACATAGTATAATATATCGTATTGTACGATTCGGATACATCCATGATATGCGAATACGTATACATATGAATATTTTGATTATGTACCTAATACGGTGCCGTGATGCGCTGCTTCTCGGAGATAGGGTACGTAATAATATACAATTATAAACTTTTGCACGGGCGGCGAAGATGATATACATATCATAACGTATTGTGCGTGTACAGTCGCTCTCAGTAGCGCACCAAGCGCGGTAAGATACTAGGGTGTTCTAATCCACAGAATTGATTATTATTGTTCGTCGTTTTTAATAAATATGAAATTACAATTTTTGACTTCTATCAAAATAAAAAATCCTAAACGTACCCCGAGTGTCAAAATAATATGGTTTATTATAGTATACAGAAATTGACTAGAGATGTGACGCGAATTTTTTCAATGGATTTTTGCAAAACGAGATGTCGAAAATAAAAATACATTTGGCGCACAGCGTCTACGATTCGACGAATACTGTTTTTTTCGCCGCTCATCAGTGCCAAAAGAAAAAAATTGGTCCATAAAGATTATTTTCGTTAAATAAAATTAATCTGGTGTATCCGAATCGCCTCTTAAATCTTGGTAGATTGAATTTATTTTACTAGAATTGCCTCTGGGCGTTTTCGGAGGCAATTTGAGTTTATTGGGACTGACGACAGTAATTCATTTTTTGACAGATTATTTTCTAGAAATATTGTCTACCATTTTGATAACACACTTACAGTGGGCACATTCACCGTATTTTGAAGAGATGATTACTTGGGCATATTTGAAAAGTTATTGCTCATCTTTTTTTATTATTATTTAAAAGCTACTCAAATTTCTATTCCAAATTTTAATAAAATAATTTTGAACCACCTCTGAAGTAGGTACAATATCAGTATAATATAAAATTATAGAAAAACTATGTTATGCTTTTCCTTAACTTTGTCATCCTTATATAGTTATAAATGAAATCGATAATTGAATACCTTTATATAATGATGAAATGTATCGAAGTGTCAATTTACAATATTGGTGATGATAGATAATTAAATTATATCCCATCGACCCTCTTTTCGACACGGAGACACTACATCGTCATTTATGAAATTAATTCAAAACTATATTGTTAGGTGAATATAAGTTCTTATGCAATACAATAAAGCAGTTAAAAAAATACATATTTTCTACACAATGGAAAAATAATATGTATGTAATAATAATAAATAATTGCACATGTAAGTATTCCTACACAGATGTTAAGGTATTATAAAATAAAAATAAATTTTATCATTTGTGAATAAGATAAGTTATTGAGTTATATATAATATAAATTAATACCATTAATAATACAAACTAATAAAATATCCAGTCTTAAAAAAAAATAAAAGTCAAATTTACTTTTAACAATGAAAACAATAAATTATCATAATATATTATTATATATAAATAACACATAATCAAAAAATAAAAAATAAATATATATATATATATATAACATATTATATTAAATAGTTTGTTTTGAAGCTCTAAACACTTAACATGATTATGTATTTTATTTTATTTAAATCTAAAACTGTATTATAGATAATAATTATAGCAGTTGAAACGAGCTCAGTTATATTATTATTACTACACTTAATTTATACTTTCCTCGTATTATATTATAATTACAAATTACCGATCGATGTATAGAAACAAACAGTAAGCCATTTCATTTTTATACTCGAATAAGAATAATTCAAATATATTATTTTAGATTTAGGGTAATATTATCTATTAAAATCTTAACAAGCGATGATTATTTACTTATTTTTTTAATAAAATACAGATATTTTAAGTTCTAATTTATTATAACAAAATAACATAGGTATTTTACAATCATTTAAAATTTTTGACTTAAATTTATACTATGGAAAAAAATATATTTATTTCCACATTTTCTTCGAAAAATAAATTTTACCAGCAAATTCACCATGGTTCAGTGTATTTTGAGAATTTTATTATAACTATGTGATTGATAATGAGATTTTCTCGCATTAATTGGCATGTTGGGATAGGTTCTTTGGTGATAAGGAAAAAGTGAGTTAAATTTCCTATGTTTTATAGGTCTTCTGACTCTAATAATTATGACATCATTTTTGCAATTCAAGACAATGGGAAATGTCCATTTTTTTTTTTTTTAATTTATAAGGTTTTATATAAGAATATTTAGTCGTATATCATAGTAATATGTTACACGCACTGTTGTGCACGCATTTCACTGTTATATATCATAATAATATTTTATATACATATATTGTATAAGGTACACACGAATGTTATAGTTCAGGGATTTTGATGGGGTGAGGAGAGGCAATTGGGCGAGGGGAGCTTGTTGTCGTCGTTGTTGTTGTTCAATCGAACGAAAATTCGGACGCCCCGGCGATATAAGCGATTTCTCATTGGCGCTGTGGCATTTTACATTATACTATATTACTATATGTGTATAATATAATATATATTATTATACGCGTTGTATAGTATCGACGGAAGAAAATAAATTGCGTGTATGGCACGCGTGAGCACGGGGCTCGTATATAATATTATAATGTGAAGAATATATAAGAAATAGAAGAAAAAATTGTACAACGAACGAACGAGAGTCGGTGTCGAAAAGCGCCACTTGTGTACGGTGATGATGGCGTCCCAATACATAATATTATATTATGAAACCTAATACGTTTTGCGTATTATAACACTGCTCAAAGAATTCCGAAACGATAATGTACCGTATACATATTATAATATGTATATAACAGCCACGCGCGTATGAATTATATTATAGGTAATACACATACATATAATATATAATACATGTGGCTTGTAAGAAACGGTTTTAGGAAGCGATTCGCAGGAGACGATAATAATAATAATTATTATTATTGCGTATATATGCATAACACCCACAAACGATTTTCCGATTTGGTGAAATTCCCCAGTCTTACGGCGTAAGACTGCAGAGACCGCCCGAAAGACTTAATAATATCGCGAAATAATTGCTGTGTTATTATTATTATTAAATAATAATAACGCACACACAAAATATATATGTGATAATATTACGGTTATCGTGTATCGTGTGTGTTTAAAGACAATTTAATATAATTCACCATATTATCATGCCTAGTCACGTTTAACCCGCACTACATAAACAATATATCATATTTTAGGTACGATTTCTAATAGAAATAATTGAATCTCGATAGTACTTTTCACTTTTCAGTAGTAACAATTGAAAATGTGCAATATTTTTCAAAATAATTAGGGAAAAAAATATTGATAAATGCGATTTTTCACACAATACCAATTTTGTATTTTTAGTATAACACAAACAAACATCCAAAGATACACAAAATGTTTATAAAATATTTATAAAAGCTTGTAATAATATTACTTTGACACTTAAAAATGTCTTTTGTATTATAATATTATGATGTAAAAAATATTAAAACACATACATGTTTTATACTATTTTTACCCATCATTGATGAAAATTAAAAATCCGAAATCTTATTGAACGGCATTCACTTGACAGTTGTCTTTTAAACTAATAATCTTAGTTTACAATTCTAACATCGTAATGGATACGTAATAAGTAATAAGTAATAGGTACTACAGCCGTACAGGTTAATATATTATGAACAAAATTATCATAATACCCAATGTATGAAGTCAATAGAATACTTCAAAATATTTTCCTACTCGTGGATGTACCTATTTTGCCTATATATTGCTCCGTACAAAACGGAAAGTTAGACCGTTTTACTTTGATAGGTACAATATATTATAGAAGTTTATTTTGTAAAGTTCTAAAAAATACCAAAAAATTGAATCCGATCAGAAAAAATAGCGATAACTTATAAGTTGTTAGTTATTATAGTGTTATTACTGTTTAATAGGTAGTGAATTATAATAGGTCATTTTTTTCTTAAATCTTAATCGCATGTAGGCCAACTGAAATTTATTAAAGTAAAACGTGGTTTTTAGTTTATCGAAATTCACATCCATCATCATTTCACACAACGCGCACACCGATTTTATGTCGTGTATAATATACCATATAAATATATACATAAGTGTGTGTGCGCGCTAGTGTGTTTGTATGCATGTTGTATACACGTGAACGTCACGTGTGACATTTAATTAGCGGGATGGCTCGACGCGAAGTTGTGCATCGACTTTGGCGGGCGCGTTTTAGTCGGTGAACCATGGATTATGCAACTCCACCTTCTGTGTATATAACAGGGTATACCTACCAGCCCGGTCAAGTCGAGATATACAACGAAAATACATATATATTATAAAATATTATTAACTATATCGTCTATACGCAACGATAAATTCTTATGTGAAAACGCGAATCGAATTATTACATAAGTGTCTAAATAATTACTCTGGTCATCGATGCGTATATATAGCCGTTTGGGGAGACTTTCGTCGGGTAGGCGCAATTACATATTTAGGGAGCGATCTCCAAAGGTGGTTTGAGGGAGGGTGATCACTCGTGCGATCGTATATTACGGCATTGTGAACAAGAGAAATTATTTTTCATCGTCGTAATGATAATACATATTGACATAGTGAGTTACAAATTCGGGAGGAAGCAAAAAAAAAAAGAACACCTGTGCACCAAATATTTCTACCGTGACGTCGCACTACCTTACAGGCGTAGACACAAATCAATCCAAAGCTAACCCAACAACCGTTTTCGGTGCCGTGCGTTAAAAATAGACGATTTTGTTCACGGAAAATGGCTTTAAGAAAGCGGCTACATCGATTGCTTTTTTCGCACGGGTAAATGAAATAAAAAACGTAGATAATCCTTATTTGAGTTATCGCTGAACGGATTTTAATAATATTTCTTCAGAAAAAGTGAGGGACAACTGTCTTATTATCAAAGACTTCTAGAAATCCGATTTTTAGTTTGTTTTTTTTTATATATATACTTGAAGATTGCGTAAAGCTTACATATTTCTCCGAAATTGATAAAACAAAACGATCTCTAACCCTGGTATGAAAATTTTAAAAAATCTGAGTTAGAACAATAATAAAAATGTCCACCTAAGATAAATCACTAAATACGTAATACGATTCATCTTATGACTTGCCCGGTAAATAATATAAACATGATCTAACCCAGCCAGCTAACTAGATCATCTTGACACTGCGTTAGAAGATCTAATAGACAAAATGTGCACAAAAACTTTAAATATAGAAACTATAACGTAAAATATAATGCAAAAAAATGTCAAAGTTCAAAAGTATGTTCTTATACATGAATTATTATCTATTAATATTATTGCATTGTTAGTTGGTATATTACAAAAATAAAAACAGTTTTATTAAATTAGCGAAAAATTATAATGAAAGATTCGTGGTGTAAAGAACTCGTTTCCGTTTATTTCTTTGAAAAAAAAATTAAAATATAGACAGGTTTTTGTAGAAAAGTAGAAAAATGTGGATATTTCTTCTGACCTTGATGTTGAAATATGCAAAACAAACATTATACCTATATAAATCTTCGATTTTTAGACTCTTCGACGCGTGCAACGCATAAAATAGATTTCTCGAGCTTACGCAGTCGCCGCTATAAATCGAAAACATTATATATTATGCATAAAAAAAAATATGCGACTATTACGATTTTATTACTTTCTATTTTTATTTCGTGTAATAATATTTTTCTCCGTCCATATATTGCAGGCCGCCCAAGGAGCCGTCCGGCTGGAAGGAGACGTGATCACCTCGCACGGGTCCGTGTCCAGCCTGCCGACGGGCAGCGCAATGGCGCTGGGCTTGTCGGGCCGGGGCAGGGGCTCGTCTTCGCCCGCCGATAACGCGTCGGTGTGCACTTGCACGTGCACGCGGTCAAGGAGCAGGAACGACGGATACCGTTCGGGCGATTCGCCACCGTACGCGTCGGGCTCCGTCTACGGTGGCGTCGTCACCGGGCGTGGCATCGGCAGCAGCGGCGACCGTGGCGACGGCGACGACGGATGTAGCGGCGACGACGACGACGATGAGGACGACGACGGATGTGAGCCGCAGGACATACAGCTGGACACGTTCTACGACGGTCGTGCGGGCACTTCGACGTCGGCCGATCCGTACAGCTGCAGACAGCGAGTAGTTCAAACGCAACAGCAGCACCAGCAGCAACAGCAACTGCAGAACGAACACAGGTCGTCCATTTGACGTATGTTCCCCAGTGGTGGCGGCGGTGGAGGCGGCAGTGGCGGCAGTGGCGGCGACCGCGACCGCGTCGGTTATCCGTATACGCCGTTTGCGTAGCTGCGCGAACAGTTACCGCTCGCCGACCGGCCAATGACGGTTACGGTATCCGTTCCAGAGACATGATGACGTGCAACGCAATAGGATTACATCATACGATTATTGTATAGTAATATTTTGTACGATGTCGATATCTTAAAAATAAGTTAGATTTAGTGTGTACGATCGTACCACTCGTCAGTGGTCTCTCACAGTGTCGTACGATACGTACGATTTCGGATGAAAGACGACAAACAATAATGACCCGCGACAGCCACGTAATCGAAGAGCGAAATCGAGAAACGAAAAACGACGCAAAAATCGTCATCGAACGATCGAAAACGATCATAGCAGGCTGCTCTGATTTATACCTAGCTGCAGCACAAAAAGAGGGGCCATGTCTGCGTTACACCGAAAACGTGTAAAACGAAAATAAATTGCATTAGGAACATTAATATATTATGACGATTGACGATATTGTATTAAACATATAAACCAAATAATATTAAAGAAAAAAAACGTAATTATGTACATACAAATGATAGAAAACGCAACTCAATTCCGTATCAACAATTTTGTTGTTGGTCCTTTTGAGTTATTTTTATTATTCTTTCTAATTTTGTTATATTTTTTTTTATGTTATAAATATACACGTTAGCATAAACGTATTAATCAAAAATGTTAAAATAATAATAATAATAATAGTTTTTCGACTTTAAATAATATATAACGAACGATTCCGAAATTAAAATAATTATATATAATAATATGTCTATTATATAGTATATATGTGTATAATTATAATTTTAATTATTTTTTTTATTTATTTAAATATTGTACATTTTTGCTTTACACGTCAGTGCGATCATATTATTATATTCCTTCAAATTTTGGTCTCGTTTTTCAATTTTTTTATTCATTTTTTTTATATCTTTGAATTTTTTTAATACAATTACCATTGACATTCGAATATTAAACAATAAATAATACTATTAATGATATAATAAATTTAGTTACATTATTTTGTTTACTTATAATAAATTAAACGTTTTAAACATTAATTTTGAAATTGATGTATATAACTATAATATATAGCTCGTATTCAAATGTTGTACATACATTTTTACATTATTTTATTATAATATAATTAGCTAAAAATCTATTGTTTTTAAATAAAAACCTAAAACACAAATTAAAAAAAAAGATATTGGGCTTGTTGTTATTTTCTATAAATCAATAGGTAGATATTTTATAAATTTCGTATACAAGTATCTTTACTTCATTTTTTTGGAGAATACTAATAGGAATGCATTTTAACCAATAGGTGCTGAAGACTTGGTGAAGCAATGGTATAAAAGTACCACATAGATGGTTTCCTTTGAAAATAAGTTTAAGAATATTGGTGAAAACTAGTTATTGCCTCCCAAAATATATGAATTACCTTATCGTAAATAAAAAGGTCAATACACACTAGTTGCCTTCGACGACCAGGTAGTCCATAATATTATATATGAGTTGCCTTCCAAGAATACCGTATAGAATTAAGTAGTGGTTCATAAACTTCACTAAAAAATTTCACATAAATACCAGTAGATGGATTTATACATATAATAAACATTTTTTATGTTATAATAATCCCGATTATTTTATTTTTTATTGTTATTAAAAATGTCATAATTAGGTATAATATACCACATTTATACAAAAATTCCACAACTATAAAAATAATAAATCAATAAGTCCATAAGTCAAACAAAATAAACGAGAACAAGTGCTAGGAATCAACTAATCGTTACTCGTTCACTTAAATAATTTACTATAGACTGGCTCAGGTCTGATTTGCACTATACCTTATCATTACACAAGAGAGTATATTATTTTAATGTTTAATTGTATAGAAGATATATTTATATCAAATATAACAAAAGGGTGGTCAAGTGGTTAACGTTCTACTGTACCCTTACTTATTGAGCGGACCTCGGATGTAGAGTGGTCACTAAAATGGGTGTGTTATATTTGAATGCAATGATAGGTATCATTCTACACGAAAAACGATTCTGAACGGAGATGGTTTATCAGCCTAGAATATATATTTTCCACTGGGTAGAGAAAAAGGTGGTTTATGTTTTAATAACCTGAATACCTCAAAATTAAATTATCTACAGAAAAAGGCAATTTGAACAACTAGTGTATGTTTCATGGTTCTACCACTAGTAATTTTTTACTATAATAATTTGATTAAAAATAATCGTAAAGGACTAATATGTATGATGCTATACATATGATTAAAATTCTATTGTTTAATAACTTTAAAAACAATTAACAGTTGTTCAATACAATTTTAAGAATAAAACTGCAAACACTTTTCCGTCTTCACCGAAAATCGAACCACAAAATATTACTTGTTGATTAAAATCAATAAAAACGATACAAAAGAAGATTGTGCATCTAACGCATTAATACGCAATATAAACGTGAAAAAAGAAACGCTCCTCTAACTTAACTCTCTAGTAGCATTGACTCCAAACAACGACGAGAAAAGAGGCTGAATTAACCCTTATGTAGTCGAAACGTCCCTTTACATCGACGACGCCTTAACGAGCGTACAAGTGGTGCGGAGTTTTTATACGCATTTAAACACAATTTGTTTGTTATAAACCGGTGAACGCACGAGATATTGATTGAATGTAATAATATGACTATTATTATCCTTGCTAAAAACAATTTAATAACTCAGTAACTTATGGTTTAACTTAAAGTACTCGGTAAATTATTATTTCCCTAATTGCAGGTTTTCTTGTAAACTGATGATGAAAATCAATGTTGAGGTGTTTCACAATCGATAATTTACCAAATCTAGTAGGAATAAAGTTAAAATTATCACCGATAGTTAAAAATAATAAATACACTGAATAAAGAGCTATATCAAATTATATGACTACAATTTAAGATTATTGAAAACTCAGAAAACTATATAGTAAGAAATGAAATTATAATCGCATCAAAAGCCAAATCATTGTAAAGTCAATACCTATGCATCAGTGCGTTCAAAATCTAAAAGTCATGAATTATGACTTTCAAATTATATACTCATTTTGATACATGATGTTTTAAAATGTTTGGATTCATTTATATATTTATTACCTGACTAGGAGGTATCTATCTAGCACTAAACCCTTTTCGTTTACGATAAAATTTAGGGTATGTTGGGAGGCAATTCGTATAAAAATTATTAACCTTATGGACTTAAGGAGGTCACTAGTGTGTGAAAAACAATATATATAGCAAAGGTCACTAATTACTTCTTTAAAAAGATTACATTAAGAATCTGGAAATTTTCACGGGCCACAAAAATGTAAAATTCATAATATTAACATTGTATTATTTGAAAAGACAGCTTCCGAATTGGTTCCCATACCTGAAAACTGACATCCAATTTGGTTTGCGATATTCCAGGCAACACCCATCCGAATTGGTTCCTGATATTGTAGGTAGATGGCACACATCGAAATCGGTTACCAATAAATACTTTCGAAAAAAGTGAAATACAATTTAATAATAGTATTTAATATTATTATAAAATATTTCCTATCTAACCCATCTTTATAATTACGAGTGTATAAAACAAATTAAATTGTCTTTTAGAATTTTAGATAAAAACCGTGATAAATCGGCGTTATATTTACTTAATCGATTTGGAGGGATATCTCGTCGTTACTTATTAGACGGTACGGCATTCAGTAATCCACCGTAATAACTACAGAGTGTACGTAGATTGAATTTTTAAAGAAGTCCAAATTGAAACATACCTATGTAAAATTGAGGAGTACCTACAGAAAAATTACAAAATCTTGAATCTAAAAATAAGAAATATATTTAAAAACAGAAATTGACATACAAAATAATAATATAATAAATAGATTAGAGTAGAGAGCCTAGATAATATATATAATATATATTGTATATTATTAGGCTTTCTAGATTAGAGTTTATAAAAAATGTAATGGACGAATCAAAAATATATTATGTTTATTAATATTTATTTTATATTTTTAATTTAAAAAACCATTAGATATTATTTATTTATTACTTAGACAGCCTTAAATTTATATAAAATAAAAAGGAAAATTTTAAATTTTAAAATGCCTTAACCCGGCAACCAATTTTTATATACCTTTTGTAACAAAAAAGGAACCAATTCGACGTTTCAGAACCAATTCGGGTACACCGTTTGAAAATTGTAAGTAATATCAGATGTACCTATCAATTGTGAACATTGTCGTTTCGGACAAAAGAACTTGATTTTTGTTTCCGTCAAAATGATAAAAGTTTGATATTCATTTCCACTAAATTAATTTCTACACCTATTTATTTAAAATATAGTTTGGAAACCATTTAGAGTTATTCAGGAATAGCTGAAACGTCATTTATCGTTAAGTTCTATATATTATTTTGAATTTTATTAAAAATTATTTTTTGAGGTCTTCAAAAATATCATTCACTGCTTTTTGCTTAGTCTATTATTATTTGAATAGGTTTCATTGAATATGTGTTCTACGGTTAGTAGATAATTAATACGTAATCAACTTCGAAATATTGAAGACAAAGTGAGATAAAAAAAATAAAAAATGAACATACCTTTTTTACTGATTAAAATCATTGTCTTCATCAAAATAAATAGTTGTAGTACAGTTTTTATAAAACAATGTTACCATGAAATATTTGTTTGTGCAAATTTTTACGCAAAATTAAAATTAAACCCATCAATTAGAATCATTTTTTTAGCACGTTTACTCGTTATGAATTCTGCCAGAGATCCTAAATCAAAAGTCAGTAAGCAACAAAATTTGAAAAATGAGTTTATATTATAATTTTAAAATATTATTCGTTATTTTAAGGTGCATTTTGTTAATCCTTAGTAAAAATACCATAAATGTAATAGATTTCATAGTGAACGTGATCAAATATATATACGAATTTACAATCAATACTTATAAGAATAATGGTAAGCAAAAAAGCAATATCAAACATAATACTAAGCAGAAAGACAGACCGATTTCTATTTATTTAAATTAGATAGGAATTATTACGTTAAAATCAATTCTCTTTTAATGATATCTCATATATCAAATAATTTAACCCAAATTCCAACATGCGTCGATGATCAATAGGCAATAGCACTGTCTGTTATAGATTAATTAGGTAGTCACAAAATCTATCTCAATAATATAATATATAGAAATAGTTTGGCCTATAGTGTGCCTATGTATTTTTTTAATGTTATCAAACTGTCTAAAATCAGAAACTTTTTACGAATTGCATATGATTTATTTTATTATAATATATGTATGGAAAATATCCATATCTCACGTTTCCGATGGTTTTCTATAAACTAAGTTAGACCATTAGCTCACTAGTTAGTAGTTACTTTTGATTAATTAAATCTTTAATGATTGTTATTTTTAATATTATTATTGTTATTTAATATATTATGATTATAGTATATTAGTATTATAATTTATAAGAATATAAATATAATTTAATTCACACACAAACAATTTAAAACGCAATTAAAAAAACTGTTTCCGTTTGCTATGTTTTGTCTTTGAAATTTATTTATTTTTAAAATAAACAATATTCTAAATTTTAATAAATGTAATATTTTAAAATTAAAACGTCAACACTACAATATCAATAAACATTTTAAATAAAATTATAGTACACACACCAGTTAAAAAAGTTGAATTAATGATTGAAATCAGTATGACAAAATTATTTTAAAATCGAAAACACCATTAGAAAAATGTCCTCAAATTATTTTTAATTTATTTTAACGCTTTAAATAAATACTTCCTGAAATGTGTAAGCTATAAGTTATATAATACTGTGGCCAAACTGGTGAATAAATGTATTTGTATAGTTTGTTTACTGTACGAATGCAATTGTTTACATTTGAACACTATACATTATTATTATATACAAAAAATGTTTAATTTATTTTTGGCTTTATTTATATATTTTTAAATAATCAAAACAATGTATAAAATTAATTATTATTAACAATATTTAACATTTATGGGCTTGAAAATTGTGAACAAGATTATTCATATGTGTCATCATGCCGAATAAAATTATAAAATATTTATACTAACTAAATATTATAACCAAGCGAATGAACACATTTTTTCACTACTATCATTAATTTGTCAAAATACTTAAATTAAATTGTAGATATACTATTTATATTGCTGTGGTTCAATATTCATTTTGGTAAATAAAATTGTATCGTTTAAATAGTATTACAGACAGGTAGTAAATTAAATAAGAGTTTTTAAAAAATTTTAAAACGTAAAAACTACCACAAGGGGTATTAGGTAGGCAACCAAAACAAATACCATTTTGTTGGTAGTACAAAAATTGATATATCGTACCAGGGTACAATAAAACATGTATCGCAATGTACATGTAGTATATTTTACCAGTTGTAACATATTTTCCAGGACGATTTTATTTAATTACCCTTTACTACACATTTACCTTACACTAAAATATTAAACAATAATTAAAATAATAATTTCTATTAATTATCTTACATATTATTAATTTTAATACAATTAAATTTTTTTTTAGCCTATATTATTTTGTTGAGAATTCATTAATGATGTATTTATTACATTATTGTTATTACTTATCGCTTCTTGAAAACTGCAATTGACAATTTTTATTTTTCTGAAAAATAATAAGCTATCGTTATAAATTAAATTATATAATTTTTGCCAGATTCTAAACTAAATTAATAAACTATTCTAAATAAACTATTTCTAAACTATTTACTATACCAATTTAGTGCTATTACGTTTACTATTTGTTAAAGCTTTTTCACTGAAAACTATCAGTATCGTCGGGTTTTTTCAAATAATAATAAAAAAAGAAAATTGTATTAATATTGTCACCAAAAGTTATTTTTTAATAACTTTCTACACGTACATTCCACATCGTATTTCAGGTAATAGAAACAATTAAATCCGTTTACATTTAAAATAAAAACCCAACGAAATGTTACTCGGTGGTAATGAATTTATTTTTAGATTTAGCCACGGTGAAATTTTTAAAAAAATCAATGTTTATTGTTTAATAATAACTAAAATAAAATTTATAATTATCTTTTGGAATATTTTTTATAATTTTATTTAGTGATATTTTACGATGAAAAGTAAGAAGGTAATACCTAATCCATAAAACAATTACCTTCCTTAAAAATATTGCTGTACCCGAAAAAATTCCAAACCGGACATTTCTCTCCTTTGTCAAATACCTTTAAGTACGTCACTCAATTGCATTGCATGTGACAGATGGCAGAGGATCCTCGGTTAGTTTAAGATAGGCAATTAACCGTACACCTCCTGAGTAGCATTTAATACATGCGCCGTCAACCGTGACGTGTGTTTCATGGGACCCTGGTATATAAATTAAATTTTGCAATTGTTACAATCGAAAAATTAGCGTTGTAAATTGAGTTGCTTATACGATACCAGTAATTTTAGATTCTGAGCGGAGCGAAAATTTTACCAGTTATTCAGATTGGCGTTTCTTTACGGGATTTAGTTTTCAAAATAATTTGACTTTTTTTGAGTTATTTATAGACAACTGGAATTTTCAATATTTCTGAAAATTTTTTTAAATTTAAAATTTAAGTTTTTTAAGTTTAAAATTTTTTTTTTGAAGTGTCGATAAAATTTTTTTGGCTATATCAAAATACTTAAATTATAAGAATACATAGGCAATTTTTTTTTTTTTTTATTAGCATTTGAAATTATATGCCAAGCTAAGTGTCACTAATGTGTGGCTTCTTATTCAAGTAAATCATGTTTTGTATAGACTTTTATCTTATATGCTTATTGTGCATTAATTTGTATAGATTGTATATGTACTTATGTACTTGTAAAAAAAAAAAAAAAAAAGCATTTGAAATTCAAATATTGACTAAAATTCGTCAAAACCATGAATATTTGCAAATTATTTTGTAGGTATAATTCATAAAAATTTTTGTATAAGTAGCTAAGAGTTGAAAATTCAATACAAGATTTTCCATAAGTTGTTTAGCTTATAATAAGTATAAAAGAACTTTAATTCTGGTATATTCAGGCCATTAAAACATAAACCACCTTTTTCACCAACTACTGGATATTATATCCTAGGCTGACAAATCATCTTCTTTCAGAATCGTTTTTCTTATACAATGATAACTATCATTGAATTCAAATTTAACACTCCTATATATATAATAATGATCCATACGGAACCTAATGTACAGCAGAGCGGTGCCCACTTACCCACTTTTATGATTGACATTCATTAGGTAAAAAAATCATAATAATATTATTATTAATATATAGTATATATATAATAGGTTAGGTTAGGTTAGTTAATATAATATTATATATATTTGAGTATTTAATAAAATTCATTATGGTGTCAAATAAATTCTATGACAATGGGTATCATGAAAATTCCAAAACAAAATTTGACATCCCTATTAAAGATACCTATAACTAACCAGTGTCTCTAGAGTTGTGTGCCAGACATTTAAAAAAACAGCGATATAATAAATACTTGGGAGTTTGTAGTGGCAACAACAAATGCACTATGCGTATTAAAAGATATTAATTCAATTATAAACTTAGAATTTAGTATATTTTTTACATAAAAAAAAAAAGCAAAGGCTTAAAACCAACCAATCGACTTTATTATTAATACTGTTCATGAAAAAAGTAGTTATCTTAGTAAATAGGTACTTAGAGTTCTCTTAAATGTAAATTAATGGTTATATACATATTTTAAACTCTTATAAGGTAATAGATAGGTACAACGTTAAATAGTGTAGTCACTCATGACCATAACTGCCTATTGCTTATTAAAAAAAAAAAAAAAAGTATACTTGAAGAATATGAATGCTTAACTAACTTGTATTTCAATGATTTGTCTTATAGTGTTCTATAATAACAGCTTTACAAAGCTATTATAGATACAAACAAATTAACACAAACTTGGAAATTGATTGATTTTTAGGTTACAAAATACATTGATAGTGTAAATGAAGTTATATTAAAAGAAGAATTATTTTTTAATTCAGTAGGCACCAAGTTTAATTGACTTCATTACTTTACCAAAAGGATGATTTTTTAATATAACAATGGTTGATATTAATCTTACAATTACTATAACATTTTTTACATTAAATAAATTTAATTACTGTAATCAATAAGCTATTTAAAAATAGTTGATTTTAAGTATTAGCATGTATTTAATATAAATTGCTAACATAATTCATATTTATATTATAAATATCATTAAATAATCTATACATATATGATAGAAGAACAACAGACCATATGAAAACAGATAGATCACTTGATGGAAACGAGGAAAAAAATAAGATTTCCTGCTTGGGTGGCATGCATAAATAATAAATTTATCTAAATTATTATCAGATGTTATACAATAGAATTGTATACTTGAATTTATTTCCGTTTAATAATTATCAATAATTGCAATAAGCATGACAAAATAGATTTTTTTTATCTATTTTTTCATGATAATTTACTAATGATCTTACTAGCTCGAGACATGTGAAACAATGAATGCCGATAGTTATAAATGTTATTATTACTTAACACAAACTTGTAATGCAGATAATATATGGTTTTAAATTTACTTTATAAATTAAAATTTATAAAGGTAAATATATATTAAAACATAAAAATTACATATAAAAGGTTGACAATTTAGATAAATCTTTATGATAAGTAGGTACCTACCTATTCTAAATGATTTTAAAGAACATAATTTTCTCCATAACTTATGTATGCATTATTTACAACAAATTTAGTACCTATCATACAATTTAATTAATAAATAGTACATAATATTACTTATTAAATTTTAATAAAAATATATATATTTATATATAAAATATATTTTTTATTAAACTACAATAATAAGTCCATAAAAAATAATTAGAAAATTTAGTAAATTACAATATATAATTATAAAATAACAATATTGCTTTACAAATTCTGTAAAATTGCTAACATTCTGTTTTAATTTTTTTTTTCAGATACTAAATCTATTCAAAGATTAAGCAAAAAAAACTTAAGTAGGTAATATTTATCAAAGTCGAGACATGAATGTTCTGATGTTCATAATTAATAATAAGCATTTTTATTTAAAGTTAATTGCCTTTCTACATTTTACCCAGTTCCAATTTCAGACACAATAAGAAAACTATTTATAAATTCAGATTCTAAATATATATATAGTTGTAAAAATTTTCATGAGGCATATTTAAATTTCTAAACATTGATTTATACAAAAATGAAAGATTTAAATTTGTTTATGTTTTTACATAGTCTTAACATATTTCTACTACACATTGACTAAATACTTACACAGACATGAAAACTTTCATTTTCTTAAATGGTCTAGGGAAAATGTGAGAATATGTTAATTTTGAGGCTGCTCTTAAATTGCATTTATTGTTTTTTTCAAAAAATGATATTAAATGTTCTTTTTTTCCAATTAAGTTATTGTTGAATTTTAAATTTTCTTGAAAACAACATATCTAATGCTTGTTGGTTTTAATAAATGGTGGGGAGGGGTTTGTTTGGTGTATTTGCCAATAAGTATCCAGATGTTTGGTATGAAGAATCAATAGTTATGGTTGAGCTACAAGATTTATTTACAACATTGGGAATATTCATGTATCCCAAGTATAGCCTAATTGACTTGATAATTCTTCAGTAAATTGAATTATTGACCTCTACAGTTCTTTTCATTTCTTCTTTTCTTTTTATTGTGGGTCATTTGTCTTTTAGCCAATCTTAATCTTTCTGAAATTATTTCATCTAAAAATTATAATTTAAAAATATAATTACCTAATCCAAAAATTAATTTATTAAAATCAAAATTAGTTTTTTAAATTATTTAAATTATTTTTTAAACATGCTTTAATAATTGTATTACTTAATTACCATTAAATACTGTTGGAATAGCATTCCAAACTAGTCGGTTTTTTGTTGTAGGGTTCAAAAACATTGAATCTGCAAAGTGATTGCTACAAACTTTAAGATGATTTTTTTCTAATAATTTTTCAGACAGATGTTTAGTACCACAATTATGTATCCATACTTCAAGAAGATCGTCATTTGGTTTTGGATATTGGAAAAAGCTAATATCCCCGCGAGTACTTGCTTCACTTCTGCAATATGGTACAGAGCAACGCATTTCCGTTATTTACAAACTATTTATTTAAATTATGTAGTACAACACTAAATTTTAAAATTTTATAAAATATCACAAAGCATTTAGTGATCAGTAATCAGGGTCCGAGATAACCTAAAAAACGTGAAAGGTCAAGACTACCTAAAGCAGGGGCCACCCCGGGGGTTAGGGTTACCAAACCAGCGAGAAGAGACTCGTGAACCACCAAATAGTATTAATAAATATGGAAGAGCCAAAATGTAAAAAATAAAAAGGTCATATATATATATATAATACATGAATTCATATAAAAAAATTTTTTAGTGAAAATAAGATAAGATGCGAGCCGCAAAAATTTATGTGACGACCCACATGCGGCTAGCGAGACGTAATTTGGCCACCCCTGACCTAAAGACTTTGAGGATCGAGATTTCAAAAACGCGACAGGTAGGGATCGGTAAATTTTTTTTTTGTCACTGACCAAACGATATTGTATTCCCATGAAGATTAGAGATAACGAGACCAAACTCCTATAGCCACCCGTTTATATAGTAGCCCGACTAGAGTCACTCGTTTATTTTGCCACTATGAGCGCGTCGTTCGATAAGAGACCTATATTTTACCACATATTATACGGTCTTTACTATAAAATGTTCGTTCTTTTTGATTTTTTTTGAATTTGAATGAAATATAAAATGTGATTTATGGTTAATTATTTATTAGCCAGTTACTTTCAAGTATACTTAAATACACAATTTTAGTTCAAAAGGTGTTTGCTATGAAAAAAGTTCAAAATTCAAAATATTCTATCATGCAACTACGAGTCTAATGAATAATTATATACCTACATATATACAATAAATAATAAATTATTAATCATAGTTTTGATAATTTTTTACTATCTACACTTGGTTTTTTCCTTTTTTTTTTTTTTGTAGTTTCATTGTAGTGTTTAAATGTCTTACAATAAAATGCATATGCATTGTAATAAAAAAAGCATACAATAGCTACATAAAATCATAAATAACCCTAGGTGACTAGGTAATATACATTCTTTCTATATAAAATTTCAAGTCGGAAATATAGATGGAACTGCCTCTGCGTATGTAACAAATAATGAAATAGGGAAATGATTATTCATAAATAAAGTTAAGATTTTTTGCTGTTTTTTTTTTTTTACTTTGGGTGCTTTAAATAAACTTTTATTATTTAATTCAATTGTTTTTTTGCTAAAGAGTAAAAATCNAAAAAAAAATATCTTTACATTATTTATGATTATCATTTCCCTATTTACTTATTTGTTACACATGCTGTTTAGAATAGGTACAGAGATTTTAGGAAAATCGCATAGATTCTATACCTAGAAAAGATAAAATGATGCTCATTGTAAGGTGTTATGTTATTATGAATTGCATTTTGAAGAGAATGATATTCTATTTTTTTTTACGAAATTATCTTAAATTATAGAACAGTAAATAAAATTAAGAGAATTAGACCTATATTAAAAGCAGGGACAGTACCATCTATATTTCAAAACTTCCCATTTTGTTTAAGTATTGTACGCATTTTTTATTACAATGCGTATGCATTTTATTGTAAGACATTTAAACTACAAAATAAAAAAAAAAAGGAAAAACAAGTGTATTAGAAAATTATTAAAACTTTAATTAAATGTATTTATTTTTATATATTATATATTATCAGTAATCGATATAGGTATGTATCATGTTTCATTTATCAATTATCATTACTCATTAGAATTGTACCTATAGTCTTTATAGAATATTTTGAATTTTAAACTTTTTTTATAGCCAACACCCTTTGATTTTTAATTGTATATTATGTATACTTTAACATAACCAAGTAATAAATAATGAATCATAATTTATATTTCATTCGAATTCAAATAAATCAAAGAGAACGTACCTATACATTTTATAGTAATGACCTTATAGTATGTGGTAAAATGTAGGCCTATTATCAAACGACACGCTCCTACAAGGTGGCAGAATAACGGTGCGACTTTTAATTTGTTGGGCCATATTTTGTATACGGAGTTTGTGGTCTCCTAATCTTTAATCTTCATGTGTATGCTTGTACTGTGGTCACAATGATTTCGTCTCGGTGATACAATTCGTAGTTTTTGTTTACATTCTGAGTATTCTGGGGAAAATATTCACATTCTCGGTATACGCAGTACAAGTGACGGAATAGAGCACCTTACCGACGACTTGACAAACCAGTGTTGCACGGCTGATCACGCGTGTCCTTCGACCCTAGGTTAACTACGATATATATTTTTTGTCACGCCTGCACCGAAAGTTTGGTTTTCGACCACGGTTGAAGCATTCGAAAGCGTCCTTTTTCCGTCCAGCGGGCGGTAAAGTGGAAATCCCCAAAGTGCCGTGCGGAAAAGAGGAAATCCCCAAAAGTGCCGGCCGCCGGGCGCGTATCCCCTGCACAACCAGAAACTAAAATATATACCTAGTACTTACTACGGTTCTTACAAAACATAAACTTTTGGTTACATCTTAAATGTATAGTATAACCTCCTTACATGACGCATAAACATTTAAACATATTTAATTACCTTTTCCATGAACGCAGGGACAAAAAATAGTATGTGTGGCTCGCGCGGGAAGGCCATTTCAGTCTTGGGCGAAGTGCGGCACCCGCGACTGAAATGGCTCACTTCCCACCTTTGCCACACAATATACTATTTTGTATACTGTAAATAAAACGACTTTCGTCGCAACGCTTCACGAGAATAGTTTGAACCTCAACAGTCTTACCACCAGAAAACCCATAGATAATAAAGATATTGATAGGCCACGCCTATGTTAAATATATTTGAGGACGCGTGCCTGGAGGGGAAGGCAATTGAAGCGTTTTTATAATGATAATCGATACTCGATATAGGTATACTTGTTTGGTCTCAACTGGACCGCTGATAATACCGATATGTCCTATACTCCTATCCATATCTTTATTCTCTATGAGAAAACCTCATTTTCCTACCGACTGACCTTCAGCTGCTGTTTGGTGTTGCCGAGTAGCGAACGATTATGAGATGGCCGCATGTGAGGGTTGGCAGCCTGCGAGCGTTCCTTCCGGGAACGACACCGCCACCCACCCACTTACCAACACCATATTTGATGATAAAAAAATGGCAGCGGGAAATTTAAACTTGTCAAAATTATTGCATATTCTTCACGATGAGAAAAATTTATATTAATTTCGTAATTTGTGATATCCCTTTACGCAATCATTTTGTATCTGATGACAATAATCCTAATCGGTATGCAATAACCCGCATTCTTACCACCAAATTCAAATATGGATTAAAGATGAAAAAAAATCCTTTAGATTGGGATCGGAATAATTCTAATTACAGTATTCTTCAAATCACCATCACGAATAAAGATTAGGCTCTACGATCATTCTTGATATAGTTTCGTGTAAATTTGCGAAGGGATGCTGAGGATAGTTACCGTCACCACTGAAACCTAGGCATGGCTAATTATATTAAATCTATAATCCTTATAAATTGTGTTGTTTAACTTTTTGTCGTCTTAAACGGATCAAAAAAAAAAAATCAATCTTTTTAATAAAACCATTAAAACCTCAATTACATAATATATCATAATTTATATTTGTGTTATTTCGTAATTAATTTTTAGCATAAAATGTTACACGTTACTGTGTAAAATACATTAGGTATTATTTTATCACATAATATTGTTTCTTTATAATAACCAATACCATTGGGCATTGAGTAAAATAAATTCTATAATCAACACAATAATACGTTAATAATAACCTGGGTTTGTTATTATTATAATTTATAATTTATAACTATATTAATTACCTAGTAAATATGTACAAATAAGTAAGTATTTGTTGATGTTTCACAAAAAATTATAAATTAATTTATTGAATTTATTAAAACGTATTGGAAATGCATAATTGCTGTTCATTTGCAATCGGCGATTTTAGAGTTTAATTTCGAAATATATTATTGATCTTAATACTTTGTAAAAATTATTGAATTTAAAAAGATGTTATGATCTCTATAAATTATGTGATATGAATTTTTACCATAAGCTTGACAGACTTACAATTAACTAAAAAAAAGCGCCAATTAAACGGTGGTTAATATTATTGAACTGAGCATTAGTTTTCAATTTAATTTTGTAATAATATGGAATCTATTATTTTTGATACAATTACATTATTTACATTTTTTTGATAAAATTCTGTTTTTTGTTGTTTTCAACTGTTTTTCAAGATGGCAGCCAACGCTGATCTCAAAGGTGAGGGAAAAGTTATTTTTCGCTAATATATCATACTTATACTTTTTTTTAAAAAGGCAATTAAAACAATTTCCAGCTATAAATGAATTAATTAATTCCGAATTCGGTTATTAATCGTGCTAATTTGAATATTTGAATTTAAATTTGATTGGCTTATTACCCGTTAGCGAAGAATTTTAGTGCATTTACTTGAATCTCTGCTGAATCCCGCAAAAATAAATGATATCACCTATCACCAACAAAAACCAAACGGTCAAAAAAGGCCAAGTTCTAAACTGTTCCCTCTCAAAAAAGTTAACCTATTAAAGTATTGAAATCTACATTGTGTCCAAGTCTGCTATTTTTTAATTCATAACTTCACTGCAATCTTACATTAAAAAACAAAAAACATCATTATCGAATATACTCACTTATGACTTACGTCGATGATGGGGAGAAGATACCTAACTCAAAAAAAAGAAAAAGGTTTAGATTTCTTCAAAAAAAAGACAGCGAATTATAGAAGTGGTATCTACATTGTGGCTAAGTCTAGTTTATGCCTCATTCAGAAACTGGCCAAGTGTTAAACAATAAAAATAATGAGGAGTGTTGCTCTTTAATGTAGGAGTGCAGTGAGGTTATGAATTAAAAATAGCAGACTTGGCCACAATGTAGATTTCACTACTTTGATAGGCCAATTTTTTTGGGAGAGAGCAGTTTAGAACTTGGCCTTTTTCATTGTTTGGTTTTTGTTGGAGATACTACGTACCTACCTATTAACTATAACCCCGCATTTTGTTTCCTCAATCCTGTTAGAAGTGACACCTATTTTATGATTTAAATTAGTTCTATTTGTTATTCATTGTAATGATGTTCAAACGTTTTTTTTTTTTTTTTTTAATATAGGTTATAACTAAAGGTAGAAGGTTGGACAATTGTATGATACCCATAAAGACGAGTTTATTATTAAAATGAAGATCGCCGTATACCAAGACATTCATAAAATAATGTAGGCATTCAGTATGGTATTAATATATCTATACTTACAACCGATTTACGATTATATCTGAGCGCACGGCAGTGCGCCAGGCCAAGTTACAGTAATGCCAGTGTATCTTTACACGAACTAATTCGCCCTTTTTTTCTAAGCCATATATCTCTGTTTCCTCTTAAGATAAACTTTTAAAATTTTACAGATTAAACTCTAGTAGCTTAGGACACTGTTAGAAAATGAGCCCTTAATATTGTGCCATTTCAAAATGGCAGGATTTCAAAATTTGCAATATTGTTACTGACTCACTGACTGACTGATCATAAAAATAATAAGACACTTCCCGTATAGGTAGAAACGTGAAATTTGGCACAAATGTAGATTTTACAGTGTAACTAAAGGGAAAAATCTAAAAATTGAATTTTTTTCAAAATTATTGCCTCTTCAGAGTGTTTATTTCTAAACGTATGAAGTGGCGTGCTTAGCATTCATAAACGTTTACTTTCAAACAGCGTTACAATATGGTAATAAGAAACTGTTTGTAGTTGACTTATATATATATATTTATAAAACACAATCATGTTTTCGTACATTTATTTTATTCAAATACAAAATATAATATAATTTTACAAATGAATATTTTAATAATATTCGTCAGTTTGCGAAAGATAATTTTACGTCATAATGAGTAAAAAAATAAAAATAAATAAATAATAACACGTCGTCCACGACGCTGAAGCCCGCAAAAATAAATGATATCCCCAACAAAAACATAACAGTGAAAAAAGGCCAAATTCCAAACTCCCTCCCAAAAAAGTCGGCCTATCAAAGTAGTGAAATCTACATTGTGGCCAAGTCTGCTATTTTTTAATTTATAATCTCAATGCACTCCTACATTAAAGAGAAACACTTCTCTTTTATTTGTATTGTTTAACACTTGGTCAGTTTCTGAATGACGAATAAAACATCATTATCGAATGTGCTCACTTATGACTTACAAGGGTGATGGGGAAAAGAATACTCCGCAAAAAGTAAAAGGTTTAAATTTCTTCTCAAAAAAAACAACGAATCATAGTAAGTAGTGGTATCTACGCATTGCGGCCAAGTCTAGTTTATTCCTCATTCAGAAACTGAGCAAGTGTTAAACAATACAAATAAAAGAGAAGTGTTGCTCTTTAATGTAGGAGTGCATTGAGATTATAAATTAAAAAATAGCAGACTTGGCCACAATGTAGATTTCAC
>VUJU01001023.1:0-11660 GCA_009835225.1 Aphis craccivora | reverse complement strand
GGGATTGGAAATTATAAAATGCGAAATGCCGTGTATACAAATACTGAAATACAGTGCTTTTGAATTTTGACCTGCAAACGTATAGTACATGTTTAAAATATATACAATTATTAAAAATATTTTATTTTCTGTAACTGAAAGCAACCGTGTACAAAAAAAAAAAATAGTAATACCTAATAATAATAATAATTGTATTTCGAAATAAAATCCCTGTGTGAAACTCTATTTAAATTGTATATTATTCTCTACATATACATTGATTAATTATGGGCTACAGCAATATTATTATCAACTGTTCAGAGGTTTAACTCATAAATTAACTAAGTCACAAAACGCCAAATCGTCAATAATTAAATCAAACAATAATTCTTCTACGAATGTGTTAAAAATTGATTTCAACCACCATCCGTGTGTCGATGCATTAGGGGAAGAAAAAAATTGGGAAAAAAATCGTAAACGGTATTTTGAGCGAATCTAACACAGAGAACTATTATATTTTATTTAATAAATTATGTTTGAGAAAGGGTTTTTACAAAAATAAAAACTTGATATAGAATAAAAATTATTGTATTTTACAAACTATTCATAATTAGAAGCTCTCAACTTTTTTTCGGTCATATATCACTTAGGTCAGACATAGTAAAGTCTAAGCATAAGTATTAGCATAGTATGTTAAGTACCTAACTAAGACCAATGATCGTTTAAACTTCACTCAACAGAACAGGAAAAAAAATAACGCCATAAATTAAAGCGTCCTGCAAAATAGGTAATATTTGAATCATTATTAGAAATTTTAAAACCAAGACCTCAAAAACTTATTTATTATCGTGTACCAGTAAACCAGTAGTAATAACCAAATTTGTGCATTGGATCTAGTAAGGTAAAATACAATTTTTATTAAGAAATTGAAAAAATATTCAACAGTCACATTCTTGGAGATATTTTTGTAAAATTTAAAAGGTTTATGCTAAATTATTATTTTAAGAAGTAGGTAGGTACCTATAAGACAAGAGAAATACTTCATTTAAAATTTCCATTTTTACACTCCATTAGAACTTTTTTAGTTTCGAGATATTAGAAAACAAACAATAATGTGTAAAGAGTATGCTGAATTGTTTATTGCCATTAGTAATAAAACCATGATCAAATACATAGCGTTCACAAAAAAATCAGTGACACAGTTTCTAATTCTGCTTCAATATATGTATTGTGTGGGTACCCATACAAAATGAATAATATATTAAAACAGAACTAAGAAAATATTATATAATCATAGTAATATATAGTATTTTTAAACTTTATAGTAGATGTCAAATGTGCACTGATAAATAATACACTGGTTTATCTAATGAGGAATGGGTGATAAAACACATTCTGCTTTAATCCATTCGGTCAAGTTGCAATAAAAATGTTTAGGGACTTTTATATCACTGCCAAAGATTAAAGCTATAGATATACATATTGTTGTAACACCAAGTTGACATCACACAACAAAAGTTAGTTTTATTTTGATTAAAATGAAATTTTACAGCATGTTTAATAACAACTATTAGTTTTCACATTGTATTAATTAACATCCAATATTTATTAAACAGAATGTTTGTTTTAAATTTAGAAAATAATTTACAATTTATTATTTTTAACTATCAATCCAATAAAGGAAAAAAATAATAAATAATAAAGGATATAAATAAGAAAAACACTCAATTTTTACTACACTAAAATTACTTATATTATATTTATAATATACAAATAGATACATTTAGTCAGCTTTTCATATTACTTATACCTATTAAGTTATAATATATGATTATATTATACAAAATTATAATTATAAAATATAAACATACCCTGTAACAAGTGTGCTCACTTAAGATCAATAAATGTAAACAAATATTATAGTATAAGTTCATATCATTGTAACTGATACATGTTTATTCAATAAAACTTTTATTTCTTATTAAATCTCCATTACTTTAGTTAAGTATGAAAAAAAAATTATTCAAACTATTTTTTTTTTATTATTTAAATAATTTTTTTTTTTACATATACCTAGCGGTATAAAATTATTAGATATGATTATTTACATTCACAGAACTGTCAAAAAAAAAAAAAAATACATACAAATCTAAAAATAAAAATAATTAAATTAAATACTTATAATAGGTATCAAAATATATTACAAACGTTAAAGTACACTAGTTCTTTGATGAAAACAATTAACAATACAATTATCCACAACAGTCAAGTAGACATTAATATCTTATATATTTTGATTGAAGATTATTACATTTGGATGTAATAAAAATAGCAAAAACAAAATAATTAAGTTCCTGATGACTAATTTTCATTACAATGAATTTACAATAAAAAACAAATTAATGCATACATTGTTTTATACGTCTATCGATAACGTCTTATATTATAGTATTAACTGTAGTTGTTTTTATGTAATATACATATTATGATAATTTGTATAAAAAAAAAAAAAAACAAATAATGTATTATCAATAATAACTAATAACTAAATAATACAAAGTAAAAATATTTCAGTAATATCATTTTGATATAATATTATAAAAATAAAAATCAGTTCTGTTCTAGCAAACTTAATAAAAACAAATTAAATTATAATAATTAATAACAAACAAGAAATATTTAAACTTTAAGGTAAATTAACAGTTTTTCAAAAATAAAAAACACTCCTTAGTCAGAAATATTTGAATATCACTATATAATAGAAATAAATAAACTAATAAATTAAAAATATTTTTTTTTTCTAAACAGCAACAATAAATACCTTTTTTATTATATAAAGCATCATTCAGAAAAGTATTTTTGAAGTCGCCACGTTATGAGTAATACAATTATTAATTAATAATTTTTTTAAATTTAAATTTAACAATTAATTTATGTTTTAAATAACCTGATGGAATAAAATTAAATGATCTCATCACATAGTTATTAAATGAAGAATACAAGTGATGATTTTATTTTTAGTTTTAATATGTAATTATTATTAGTTTAAAGTACTTATATTTAACAGGACAAACAAACATAATTAATTGCTTGTGCACAAAAATAAAATAGTAATAATAATACAAAAAAAAATAAAAAAAAATCTTAATGTAAATAAAAATAAAACATACAATTTATAATTTGCATTATTTGAATGTAAAAGAAATGAAAAATCATTAACTATGACTAAAAAACGGTTCTAAGCAAAGAAACAACATTATATTAATCAAAGAGTGTACATTAATATGAAATAATGCATTATGTTCAAGCTCTAGTGAAATTAAGGTTGGTTAAAAGCACAAGCAATAATTTATACATTATTTCCTTTGTAATTAAATTTAAATTTTAAACAAATAACTTTTGTAGAATCTAATATTATTAATAGTTAAGGAAATATTTTTAATATCTAATGAATATAGTATAACACTATAACTTACAGTAATAAGAAAAAGTTTGTATAAAGATCAGATATAAAACACATATTATACATACATATTATACATATATATATATATATGTATGTATTATAAGTAATATGAATGTTTATAACCTTACTAGTAACTCTCTACTTATGTTTCCAAGTATGATCTTCGAGTTTTATTAAAGAATCAAAGACAACATTACAATGTACACAGGTAAATTGATTACTTGAGTTAATAGTATCTGATGTTTCTTTTGAACATTTTTCTACATGTTTGAGCAATGTTGTACGTTTACTAACTGTGCGACTGCACAAAAAGCAATATAAAGATGACTTTTTTTCAACATCATATTTTAGATGATTGGAAGACATGTGTGCCCATAAAACAAACATAAGATTTGTTTCATAACTAAAATATGCAAAAATATTTACTGTTAATAAGAACATATTAAATTCATTGATATATTTCATACCTGCAATAATTACACTTGAATGATCCAATAGTTTTGGGTCCTAAAATTTTAAGTGCATTCAATAAATGATGTCTTTTGGCCAATTGGTCGATTATATCAGGTTCATCTTTCTTTACTAAGCAAAGTTGCAAATAATTAAAAAGATATAGTTGTTGAGTAGAAGCCACATTTTTTGCTGAAGGAACAGAATTCACTGCAGGTTTATGTATAGAATTAAGTAGTGATGAATGCTTTGACATTTCATGTCTTCGACGTGAATTTGTACATGGTATATATACATTACAAATTGGACATTGGAGCAGTGGTAATTCAATATTATGCATAGGTACATGCCAATAATATAGTGGTCTCTCTACATGCTTTCCTACTTTTTGGTTACTAAAATTTAAAATATTATATTTAATTAGAATATAATTGAATCTTATTAATTAAAATATACTTTTTGATTGTAGAAGAACTTGCAATAGCAGCTGATGCTCTCTTCGGCCTAGGTTTTATTAATGATGTGTTAGACCTTTAAAAATAAAATTGTCTTATTAGTATATTATAATATTCCACTCTGCATCATTGTATTTTTTTTTTTTTTAAATTTAATTCTCAAAAAATGGACACCATAATTTGATTATATTTGATTATACATAATGTGATATATAAATTTGTTATACTTAGAGTACAACCAATTTATGACAATGACTAGTTATGATGGGAAAAAACTAGTTTATTTGCCAAACTTGTCGTCATCTTAATTTGGTTGCACTTTATTTATAAAATACAAAATTTAATTTGAGTAGACTAAAAAGTGCCTACTTCAAATATTTATTAATGGACCTAATCAAACTAAGAATTTAGAAATATATCTGTAGTTTATAGTTGTTTTAAATTGTGAATATAAAATAATGTATTAGTTTCACAATGATTTGTAGTTCAAGTAACCCAATTTCTTTGTAGTTGAATTAATAGAATTGATTTGTACTTAAGCAATTCTTAAATTTACTTTGAGATAAAGAAAAAACTACAAATAAATTTATTCAATTTTAACAAATTTAACCTAATTCCAATTCATATAATAACAATATACATAATATTATATATTTTTATCAACATTACATTGATACATATTAAGGCTCAATAAAACAAGAAAGTATAGTATTTGAAAATTACAACAACATAGACTAAGTAATATAACTATACTTGTGAATTAGCAATAATAATAAATATAGTCAACTTGCGATATAACGAATTTCAAAGTAGGTACCAAACAACAAGTTCGGTATATCAAAAGTTCATTGCATCAAAAGTATAAATCAACAAAGTTCGTTTAAACGAGATTTAAAAAAAAAAATCTAGATTCCATTAGATTTGTATAATTACATATACATACATACATACTGCCGTCATAAGCGAAGACGCCATAAGTCACCAGAGAACGGTTTTGAGAAAAACACGTTTTTGTATTTAATTTTTCTACGGTTTACGGCGTTTAAGTTATTTGATTATTGATTGTATTATATGTTTGGAATAATATTTCAGACATACGGCATATTCATCTATACAAGCTGAATTTCACAATAGTTTTTTTTTTTATAACCTCATTTTTTATTTTTTTGGGACTTACGGCGTTTTTGCTTATGACGGCAGCATACTTGACTTATTATTTAATAAATAATTACTATTTACTTTTAGTTTATTACATACATATGTATTTTTTTTTTTAATCTGTTATTTTTTTTGTGTGCAGCCACTTATAATTTATACTTAACATACGCGTATCTGATTAACAACAATAAGAACATTATCTTATTGCATAATAATAGCCAAAACAAACTCATAAAAATTTGTAGTATCAATCTCCAAAATTATAAAAATTTATTACATTGCAAGAATTTTGGCCTAAGAACTTTGTTAAATAGAGGGGACAAAAATACATTAAGTTTTTCATTTTATTACGAGATTTTCAAGGGAACGACAGTTTTATTGGCTATATTGGTTATTGGTTATTTCGTTATACCCCGAGTTGACTGTATTACCTTTCTATCACTTGTGTATCAGCAGCAGGTGTTGGTAGTTGAATTTTTGCTTTTTGATTATGTTGAATAATGGAAGTTTTCAGAGCCTGTTTTCTAAATAGAAAATAAGTGATATTTATAAAGGGATCAGTACATTTTCTCGACCTTCATTTTTCTGACAATACAATTAACTGACATTACATTTGCCCCACAATATCAAATTATATTATATTATCATGTTATTTACAAATTTATCTTATATTTAAAATTATACAACTAATAATAACACATTTCTCAGACATATCAAGTTTTATTATAAATTGCACTAATATGTTTCTCTTGTTCAGCGTATTCCCTGCGAGTTGGAGTATGTGCCCATCCATGAATTATATATATCTTCGGCTCTGTTGACTGTTCTATTTGAATTTGACTCTTTTTTAATTTTTTCTATAATTGTGTTAACACCAACATGACATTTTCCAACTAGAGTTTCAAACCTCTGTGCCAAACCTCTACGCGATTTTGAGTTCTAGGAATTTCTAATTCCATTTGCTCAAAAACAGACCAAAATTTTGGTGGAAATAAAGGAGCTGTGCAACTTACATTGCCTCTTCTCATTATCTTTCTAGTTCTACCATGCATATAATTGTTTTGAAGTGGCATTATCTCAGAAGCTTCTCCGGGAATAGTAGATTTTAATTCATTAAATACACCTGGTATTTCGGTAGGTGGAAGAAAGCAAGATCAATAATCAGATGTAATTTCAAACTAAATTCTTCATCTCCTCCATATCTTTTACTAAGAGAATTTACTTAAATTTGACTCCATAAACTTTGCCCTAGATGAAAAAGACAATCTATACAATTAGTATCTGGATATTCACATTTTGAAGCATTTATAGCCGCTTGCTCAAAATCAGTTGAAATAAATCGAGAATTTAAATCCAATTCATTGTTGGCTGTGAAATCATTTAAACTTCTGAAAAGACGAGTATACCATTCTTCTGTTTTTCTCGTCATAAAATGTAATCAAATTGTAATTAAAATTACAATATTTTTAAAAGAAAGATGTAGAATTTGTACTAAATGTGTACATATAATGGCTATAACTGTACTGTACTGAACTATCAAATCTCACATCAAAACCTAGGGATATTTTATCTGTCTATAACCTATCGATTTATTTTGAAATGAAAATCTTACCCTGAACAGTATTATAGTTCATGACAGACAACGAAATAACATTTTATTTATCTTACTTTTTTACATAGAACGATATTATTCATAGTAAAATATTTGTCTGATTTTGGTTTTTTTTTTGAATTATTGTATATTAATAAATAATACTAATAATAAAACATTGTATATTAGTATTATGTACAGTAAAAATATGTAAAATATATTGTCAGACAAATGTAATGTTGGGCAAATATATCAGATCAATTTGTAAACATTGTTATCTTATATATTAAAGCAAATAATTATGAATTACTTAGGAACCACAGATTTTTTGGTATCAAGATTTTTCCTTTTTCTTCCACTCGATTTTCTGTAATAAATATTACATTTTAAAATTAAAATTTAATCACTAGATTAGTTCATAAAATTAACCAACTTTTTTGGAGGACTATTGTCTTCTTTATTAGTCAAGTCAATTGTTGTTTCAGCGGCATTGTCTTCTTGATTGGTCAAGACAACTGTTGTTTCAGCTGCATTGTCTTCTTTCTTTGTCAAATCCTTGGTCAAGTCAACTGTTTCGTTAGGTTTGAATAAAAAATGGAATCCAGTATCTGGTAAAACTCTTGATGGTACAATTGACACATTGTTTATTTGAGGTGGTGCTTCAAAGTACTCTTCCTCATTTAAGGAAGAACCCAAATTAGAAGTTGAGAATCCCAAATCTGGAGTAATTGTCACTTCTTCACATGGGATATTCAAAGAATGTACAGTATTTGTGGATTGTACATTTATTTTTCTAAGTTAAACAAATATTTTCTGTTTAATTTATCAATATAATATAAACTTTATACATGAAATACATACTTTTTAACAGAAATAATTTGCATTGGTTTTTTTTTGTTTGTACGTTGATAAGTTTTATGGGTACTGGAATTGGCTAGTGTATGATCAGGTTTTAACCACTCATTTAAAAGAATTTTTTGATTTGAACGAACTTCTTGATTATCATTGTTATTACTGTCCTCGTCGTCATCATCATCCAAACAAATCACTTCATTATCACTATGCAACATTTAAAATTAATTTTAATTAAATAGTTTTATATTTTAAGGTTTTTAAAGAAAATCTTAATTTTATTTACAAATTATTAATAATAACAAACTTACTTAGTTGTTCCATTTACTTTAGATAGAACACTATAACTATGATTATTTATTGTATTTTTGTCTCTGAAAAAAAAAATATATAATAGGTTATAGGCTATGATATATTTTCATATACATAATATTATTTTTTTTTATTACATTAAATAATGGAACATATTTTTTCAAAAACATGAAACATATCCAAACTTGTATATAATGTCCCACTGTTTTTTTTAATTGCCCCCTGCCACAATGCAGTAGAGACCATTGGACTGTTGCATGACATGATCCTAAATCAACTCATTACATATCACTCCTTGTGATTTTTTCTTTTGGGGATTCGTCAAATCTCAGGTTTATGAAACAAAACCGAGAACCATAAATGATTTAAAAGAAGAAATTTAACATGTCATAGTAAATATTACCAAAGAGAATTATGAAGAGGCTATTGCTAATTTTCCTAGCCTCATATAATTTGAATGATATTATTTTTGATATGTAAACCAAATGTTGTAATGAAACTGTAAATATCTTTTTTTTTATTTGTTTGAAAAAATATATTTTTTTAGCTAATTTAATAAAAAAACGTTCATTTTGGGACATTGTGTACATCAAATCACAGTTACCTTAATCTAATTCATAATTTGATATTATTTTTAACTTACATAGTAGGACTATTTACAGTAGATTGATTTTTACAAGCTGCAGCACCAAGGTTTTGTATAATATTTGTTCCACTACTAAACAACATAATAAAAATACATTTAATATAATATAAGCATGCACCTATGTATATTGTATAGCCTAACTATAAAAATGTTTTTTTTATCCATTGTACAACAATTAATCAAAAATAAATATTTACAAAATAAAATATTACTGCTAATACATAAAGTAAATATTACTTATTCTGATCATTAGTAATTTTTAGTTGTTATTATCAGCATTTAACAGATATCAACATTGAATATCATTAAAATAATTCCCTAAAACTTAGAAGTAAAATTTAAGTTTATGAAATTAGACTCCAATTTATTGTTTTACTTACTTGTAAATTTATCATTTAAAAATTATTTTTTATTTGTTGCACTCAAAAAAAAATGACTAACGAAAAACTGGGGAGCTTGTTTATCCTAGCATTCCTAGCTAATAAGTTTTGAACTTGTCAGCTATTAGATAACAGTAATGAGTGTTAAATTTGAGTTTAATGATCAATTGTTATACATATAAATGTTTTTTATATAGACAAACAATTTAAACCTTAATACTTATACTTGTAAGGAATCGTTTATAGTGAAACTTCCATTTAACGAAATATTTTAATCTTTGTATCTATTCTTCATAAACTACCCTCAATGTTGAAGAATAAAGGAAATTTTTAAATCAAAAACATAAGAATAAAAATATTATTTCTAAATCATTAAGAATCATTGTATAACCTATACAAATTACTTAAAATTATAACATATTTTTTAAACTATGAGAAATTCTTATTCAAATTTAATTATTTGCAAGAAGTTATGTATTTAAACATTTTTAACACTGTATAATGTATATTCTTTTTTATACTACAGATATAATATATAAATGTATATACTTACTAAATATTGTTGATTTTAAGTAACGGAAGTGGTTTACTTATTATGGAATATTTGTTTCTTTTGGTTACATTATTTCTACAAATATAAAAAAAAAATGTAATATAATGTAAAAAAACTAATATATTAAAATTGTTATTATTATTACTAGGGTTCAGATTTGAAGGCAATATAATTAGTAAAGATAACATTTAAAATGTAAAAAAGAAATTAAAAAATATACGAACTATACTCTATTCTAAATGAGATAAGACTTCGGCGGTCGAGTTTTGCGCATGGACATGGCCTACGCTGCTGGTAGAGCTGCAGTCAAACAACATTAGGTGGGGGAACCTGACCATCACCGGACAAAAACTGGTTGCCACGCAAGTCTGATCTCATCGGAATAGAGTATAGTTGATATTAAAAAATAATTCGACGAATTCGGATTGACAAACAAGCTTGAATCTACGCATTATCAACATATTTTAATCTTTAGATAGGTAGTATGGGTATTTTTATGACCATACCAAATACTCAATAAGACAAAAAGGGATAGAGTATTCAGCAATATCGATTAATATTGCAAAGAATAAAACCTATTTGTACTGATAATATGTAAGCTGTATATAAAATTATTAAATCAAATGAAAATTAAACACAAAAAAGGTAAAAAAAAAAAAAAATACATTCATTGTCTTAGAAATTAAATGAAACACATTTTTGTATAAAAATTATTTTTCTATTATGATTATTAAAAGAAAGGCCTGAATCTGAACCCTAATTATTACTAATAATATTTAGTTTTCATGCAAAATACAAATAAATATAATATCTGTAATTGCTTTAACATTAAAATATATAAATCAAATATTTTTCAAATAAATAAAGATGAGAAACTATTATTAAGGTTTTTTAATATTTAAAACTTCTCAAAATTATAGTCATATTGTACTCATATTATAGAAAAATACTAATAGTAACTTATTTAAATTTAATAATTCTAATTATTACTATTAACTATTAAATATTTACATACTAGGAATGTTTGTACTAGATTAATTAATTTAATTATATTTATAGCAAGTCATTGTTGTTAAAATAATATATATATATAATCATTTATCAATTATTATTATTATTATTATTATTATATACTTATTATTATTATTGATGAGAGACGAAGAAAAAATTAAAATAAATAAATTAAGTAAGGTACTTCATAAGTAAAATATGGTTTATAGGGTACAGTACACATGGCACATAAAGGAAACTAGTTTTATTGTCAATCAGAAGTGAATAAAATAGAACAAAGAAAAAATTAACTCTGAAATAAGTTTAAAGAATCTGCTAGGAGAATATTTAAATGAGGGAATAATTAAGGGACTACTTAAATTGAGTTATTTGGTGATGGTTTATTATTTATTGGGAGATGAAGCGCAAATATACTATGTAGGTAAATTTACTTTAGGAAATCTTTAAACCATAACTTAGATGTTCATAATTTAATAATTGGTAGTTAAGTCAAAGGCAAACTTATGAACAATATAACATCAGGGGCGGTGCGTCAGGGGAGACTTTGAGACGGCGTCTCCCCAATAATTATAATATAGCAAAAAAACTAATTTTTAATTTTTTTTTAAATATTTTCTCATATGTATTTCTGTAATTTATGTAAATATAATACCACTTTTGTAAACTATATTTACTATGTATATATGTATATGTGTAAATATTCTCTTCGTCGTGGTGTGTGTATACGTAATACGCATACGTTCTAGGAAAATAGCACAAGGTACATCATTCTTGGAAATGGCGATAATGATTAACGGCGGGCTATGA